>WSXT02190443.1:0-19894 GCA_011762715.2 Neuroterus valhalla
ATATTGTGGAGACAGCTATATAATACCGATAGGAACTTTTGCAGGTGACATTGCGATTCCTGAGCACTTTCGGTGTAACATTGCCACAATGTAACAATAACATCTCGCATGAGCAAAGACTGCTTTCATCGCTTTGTGTCGGCTAGACGGGGGTGTAAAGTTAATTGAATTACATTTGCGAATCTATCGGAGTTCGAGTACTTCCATATTCCATAGATGTCACGTGGTCTGAATAGAGAGCCGTCATGGTTCAGTCGGATAATGAACATCCCACGCAAACCAATACTCAAATCAGCCACATGATACTGCGTTCAGCAGAGTTTCACTATTCCTGTTATCTGATACTGACATCTGGAGCGAATTCAAAACTCTCAAAAAGTTATTTCTCTTTTTTCGCTTAACTCATAATAATTGTTTATAATATTTCAATCGAATTTCTAATAATGAGCGATTGAATCAAATAGTAAAATTAAAAAAAGAAGAATGAATTCTCATCTGAAAAATCAAAAACTAAAATTTGAGAAATTCGAAAACGAAGGAAAAAAATTGAATTTCTTCTCAACGTCTAATATTCAATTTATCATCTGAAACTACTGTAATAAATAAGACCAACAACTATATTTCGACGAAGACCTTCGAATTGACCTAATGAAATTCCAAAAACAAAATATAAGAACGGAAGAGAAGGAATATGAAAGAGGAAGCAGCCTCCAGAACCTCTTCTTTCTCTTTTTCCATATTTTGCCTTCTGTTTCACTCACATTTCTATCATTTTCAAAAAACCCAAAACAAAAATATCCAGAAATCTACCATCCTTTCAGTTTTAACCCAACACCCTTATCAAGGTAAGGAATCGCCTATTAGGTGAAAATAAATAAAAAACACAGTATGCTCTCCACCTACAATTCCACTTAATCCTAGTAGGATTTAGTGTGATAATGAACAAATACAGTGAAACATAGTCGAATTATTATTATTATTATTTTTATTATTATTATCACTTTGTGTATTACCGATACATAGCACAATTGAAATTATATGGAAAAATGATACGCGTATGTGAATGAGGAAAACACATGTAACTTGAGATAGATCGAAGCATCGAGGAATCTAAACATGATGCCATCGATTAATTACTCAGCCAACCTACATAATGTAAATTGTTGGAGTGTCGGCCGATAAACTTACTCACACTGCTAACTATTAGAAAAATTATTGAATCTTTGAATGAGTAAAACCTTCTGTCCTATGATGAGCATTTTATTTGTAATAAAAGCATTTTGAGGTTATTCTTCCGAATGAAAATGATCATATGCCTTAAGTTGGATCACATTATACATATCATGCAAAATTTCATCAAGGTCGGTTAAGTCGTTTCAGAGTTCAGTAGCGACAAACATCATGACATAAAAGAATCTAAGATTTCGAGTTCAAGACTTTTTAAACACCTGGCTAAACAAAACCGTTGAACTTTCTATCAAGTGGTTAAATTTTGAAGCAAAAAAGAAGAATTTTCTTGAACTCTCTTGAAGGTGTTATGATAATAATAAAGTTCAGTTCTCAACCATAATAGATGAATTTCTTACCAGGAAAGATGGATTTCCAATTCAAAAGGGAAAAGTTTCTATGGAAAAGTTGATTTTCAGGGAAGAAAGAATACGCTTACGAAACAATTGAATATCAAAAATAATAAGAGGAAAAGAACTTCCGAAAAATCTTTGAACCGCAGGCCAGCAAGGATGAATTTTCAAACAACGAGGTCACTCTTCTACCAAATAGAAAATTCTCAAAAATAACATGAAATTTCATTCAAATTGATGAATTTCGCATACAAAAAAAAAGTTCTCAACCATGAATAGATAGGTTTTGAAGTTCAGAGAAAGAATTATTTACGGAAGAAATTTGTCTTTCTGGGTTAAAAATGTATCTTTTATTGCGGAACAATGATCTTTTCTGGTTGAAAAATCAACTATTTTATCTGAAATTGGTCCCTCTTGCCTCAAAGTATGACTTTCACCGTGTAAGAAAAAGACACTCCTCGCTTGACTCGTTCTTCATCTTTCTAAGCAGGAGCGTCGATGGATTTAGGCGACTGTTGGTCTAGATTTTATTTATCTATGACCGGTATCATGAACACACCTGCAGGTATTATGTTCATGGCGGGTTCAACGCGCGCATCTCTATCCACTTGGTTCTGACGCCCCTACTCATTTCCCGCAGACAAGTGTATATGAGGCGTGTTTTTACTACGAGAGAGCAATCCACTTCGGACGGAGTCCCTCTGCGGAAGTAATAAACTCTTCATCCAGATACCATGGTGAGCCTCCCTCTGACTTCCTCTTTTCCTTTTCCACTCTCCGATAGCGTGCACGCATGCTAACAGTCACTCAGCGTACATACATGCTGCCGCCGCAAGGCCTGGGTGTCCCCTCAGTGCTACTACACGGAAAAAATATGTTATCGAATTTTTCGTTGACAGTCAACCACTTTTGGATAGGATAAAAAGTTCGTGAAATTTCCATGAACTATTTATAAAATCTTGTGCACTGTTCATTGCATTTTCTTGAAGATTGCAAAACAAATGGACAAGTCAGTCGAGGTTCAAAAAAATTTAATAAACAGTGCACGAGACTATGGAAAAAATTAATGAAAGTTTCACGAACTGTTCTGCATATCCAAAAGTGGTTGATAGTTAACGGAAATTTCGAAAACCTATTTTTTCCGTGTAACTCCCCCTTTCTCCCACAATCCGAAAGCGTGCATACATGCTATCGAACAAGATAAAACCTTTCTCTCCGATATCGTGCATACATGTTATTAGTCAGTCAGTGTGCATACATGCTGTCGCGAAAAGCCCTTAGTTTCCCCTCAGAGCTACCAACTCCCACTTTTCTTCCCCAATCCGAAAGCGTGCATACATGCTATCAGTCAGTCAGCGTGCACACATGCTGTCGCGACAAGGTCTAAGTTTCCATCAGTGCTATGAACTCCTACTTTCCTCTTCTGATCCGATAGCGTTCATACATGCTATCAAACAAATCTGTTCCGAGAAAGCTTAAAATTAACCTTATTACGACAAAGCTCTACTAGAGGGCCTACTTTTTCTCTCTCATCAGAAATGCCGGCCTTAAACCAAATCAGGCGACTCCTGGGACCTGGTGGAGGTATCTGCGTCATCTCTACTGCGCATGACAACAGTGATCCATCCTTCCACCACGTTCAGCTGTCCTTGGCTACTTCAAGTAGAGCGAGTACCATTTATTTCAAAATTCCACCTTTTTCCAGAAAATTCCTTTCTTAGTGTAAAAGATAACTACTTGTTGGAAAATGAACTGCAGTTAAAAAATCATTATTCTTCGGAAAGTCATCAAATTCAATCAAATTAATTTTTTATAAATATAACAATGCTACGTTTTTCGACTTAAGCGGTCGAAGAAAGATCCATCTATGTTTCTTCACTTTCTGCCATAATTATTTCAGTATTTAAAAATAATGTAAAATCTATTTTAAGAAAATCATTATAGATCTATGCATATTTGACTATTTTCACCCAAAAATATAGGGGTAAACACATTTCCATGGAGATATCGAAAATAAACATGCTAAGTACTTACAAAAGTATGTGTTCGGGAGGAATAATGAACATCAAATGAACTCACCTGTAACAAACGATAGAAAATTTTCTATTAATATAAAAAATTCATTGCATATTTATTATAATACTAGTTCACTCTTGATGTGGAGTTGCTCATCAAAGTTAAAAAATAGTACACGAAAATCCCACAATCATTGTTGTTAGAAACCTAATTTTTCTCCATTAGTTGAGGTTGATCTACATATTTAATAAGTTAATTTAAAATAATCTGAGATTGAACTTACAAACAATGTCTCTTAACAAGTACTTCTACTGAGACTTCCTCCTTAAATTAGTTGAGAAGCGGAAGTGAGAATGAATTCAGTTATAATAATTATTGTAAAACTGGATATTTCTTTACGAAACGGGAAACCAAAGACAAAGTCATGCAAATCAGTAAACATTTTTCCTATTTATTAATTTTCCGTGGTTCAATCTGAACTTTTCCATACTATCTTATAATAAGGTATTAACGGATAAGGATTTTCATTGATTGATAATAAACTACAAGAGGAGACTTGAAATTTCGAATAATATCGGGTAGGGATGATTTTTTTTACTGACAGTAATTTTTTTCAAATTTATCATGAAGGTTCTTAGTTTACAATCTGCAACACTTTTGGGTCGTGCAAGCACTTCAAACCGAGAAGAAACATTTAGAAAATGCGTTAGATTTGAGAGGTTTGTGATTTGCAACAGTTTTAGTTTATTTTAGTGTTACACACCAAACATTGGCACTTGGAACAAGAACCATAACAGTTTTAATGGAATTTGCAGATTTTGAAGAGTTTCAGGTTATGTTAACGTTCTTCTTAAAAAAAAGGCCATTTAGAACAAAAATAGTTATATTTCGAATAAGATTCACACTCCTCAGCAATTTTCTGTTACTTCATGTTAATGTTCGTTTATTGGAATTATTGTTGTTAAAAACAATATATATATAACAAACCAAGAAAAATAAAAAAATTTCGAAGAACTTCAGATTATGCTCCTGCATTTCTTCCAAAAAAGGTGCATAGGAGAAAAAAAGTAAATTTTAATTTATTGGTTTTTAATCAGGATATAATGGAATTAACAAACTCAAACTATTATAAACTTTGTAAGTGTTGTTCATTCTTATATCAAATTTTTATCACTTTCCTACTAGATTCCAGAGAATATCATTCAGTTTCTAACAATTCAAGGTTACGTTGCCATTATTTGTAGGAAAATTGGTATTTTCAAACAGTAATGATTCAAGTTTGAAAAATATTCACAACCTGCTGATAGTTTAGAATTATGTTAGAATTTGACGCTGAACAGAAATCATTCAGATTCCATATTCTCATAATAATTTGCTCATTTTCTAGTCTCTATAAGTATTCCATATCGTTTAGAAACTTTTTCAGAAAGTTCTCATCTTTAAAACTCTTTCAGACCCCATAAATTCCTATGAATTTCGTATAAATCCGTATAAATCGCATCAAACAGTATTCCTTTTGTAATTGTTGAAAACCTTTGATGGGGAAAATATTATTCAGATAAGAAAAATAAAGTTACAATTTTGAATAACTGCAGGTTATGTTCGTGTTTTTTTTGGGTCAAAAATTAGTGTTTCTGAATATGAATATAAGTGTTAGATTTGGTACCATTAACATTTTTATACCTGGATCTTAAAAATGCGTGAGCTGAAATTACATTTTTTTGAAAAATTTATTTCTGTTTCCAGTCTCTTGAAATCTTGGATATCTTCCCATATTTTGTAGAAATGTTCCCATTTACCGGGTTTGAGCGGACCCTTTAAAATTTCATGAGATCGTTAAAAATCCCTATAAATTTCTCCACACAATTTTAACAGAGACATTCTTGAAAACTTGGTCAAAGAAGTATTCTTCAAGTCCAAAAACTAAACTCACCATTTCGAACAACTTTAGGTTATGTTAGTGTTTTTCGTTAAAAATCTACATTTATGAAAATTCTGTGAGATAAAACAATGATTCTTTTGCTAATAATTAGTTTGTTCTGTAGTCTTTCGAAATCTTGATTATTTTTTGAAATTTTTAGAAAATTTATTCCAGCTCTTAGACTTCATAGAATCCCATGAGATCCTCAACTATTTCCAAAATCCCTCTAGAAATTTCCGCATAAAAATGATTGAAAATCTTTTCCGAACAACTAGTACTTAGACCGGAAAACAAAACTCACAATTCTGAGCACATCTAGGTTATGTTAGTGTTTCTTGGCAGAAATCGATATTTCTTAACAAAAATATCATGATCCGCTTTTGTATAATTATTAATTTTATGCTTCAATCTGATAATTGTGATAGGTGGAACGATATTTAATTTTCAATAATAAGTTATTAGTTCCGTGATCCTTTAAAACATTCAACATCTGTTCAAAATACCTTTCATTTCCTAGTGGATGATTTGAGAGAGTATATGCAAAGCATCCTGATTGCTCATTCCTTTGTGCTCATGGGTACCATTATGGTGGTTCTCTCAAGATTATAAGGGGATGATTCCTACACAAGCATCAAGTATGTCCCTATGAATGTCCTCTCTGGCTTCGAAATCTGTTACGGAACATTAAGTTTAACGTCGACGTACGCGAAACGATCACTGCAGACGAAAAAGATCGGTCCTCAGTAATGGAGAACTTCAACTTTTAGAGCCCACACTTACCTGGAGAAACTACTTTCAGGAAATGACGTCAATTTTTTTTCGATGGCACTAAAATTCAAATGGAGGTTTTTTAGCTTGCTCTCCCCCTTCCATTTATTCTCTTCCTAGTACCTTCTCCTTTGAATTTTTTTAACAGCCTCATGCCACTGCTTTTTCACCTTTCCTCTAATGAAACCATCTCATACATGCTTTCACAACTCTGCTACTTATTCACTTACTCTGCATTTTCTTTCCTTGTCTTTCTCCAAATCGCTTCTTCTACTCAATTTCTGAGACTCTTCCGAGCTGTGCTTGTTTATTTTCTTCTATCATACTTGATATTTTGACGATCCATCTCCTTAAATCATCCCACACAATCCATAGGTTCTCGATTTCCTTATCATCTTCCTTCTCTGACCTGCCTTTAACCAGTCCCTCCTCACCCACATTTTTCGCGGAACTCTCTTGCCATTTGCTCTACTCATTTTCTTTCATAAAACCACCCCATATATTCCCCCATTCCCCTGTCCTCATCTATCCATCCGAGCTCATCTCGCTCTCTGACATCCTCTTCCTAAATGTATTGGCCATCCCTTTTTTTCAACATCGCATACCATCTATTGTACCTTGGTTCCACCATCTTCTTATATCTATTATTTGCCTTCAACACTTTTCAGTTTTCTCACTCTCACATCTTCTCTATCAAGATTTTCTCCACAATCTCTCGCCATTCTTCCTTGTCGTACACCATCCTATAAATTCTTCCATGTTGGTAATTCTTATTTTTATACTCTCCTACTTCTTATGCCAGTCTCCATCCAGCCATCCTTTTCCTGCCATCCCCTGTCTCAATATTTGGCGAACTTTCTTGGCTTTATTTTCGTCTCAAAAGAAACTAATTTTCAAGCATTATACCTTTTCCACCCTGAAGCATAACATTCCTGACACAAATAAATATACTTAATCCACAAAACGGGGAATGTATAACATAAGAGTGTGGTGCAGTTTTTTGAGAAAAATTCGTCATATTTAGGATAAAATGCACCTACTGCGGTGAGGGAAGGTAAGAGTAGGAGCTGAAAGTGGGGGACACAGGAGTAGGGTGTATACAGGATACATGAGGAGGGTGTAAAAATAAGTGGAGGGGAATGGATGATAGTGGTGAGTGGGTAGAGAAGATAAGGGGAGGAAGGAGGAGTAAGAGAGGGTATCGATAGTATGTTGTGGTTATAAGCGGGGGGTGGAGGCAGGTATGTGGGAGGAAGGGAAGGTCAGTGACAGGAGAGAGAGGTTAATGAGAAGATAAAATGTGCTGGAAGTGGAGATTGAGTAGAAAGGAAGAGTGATGGAAGGATGAGAAAGTGGGTGAAGAGGGAGTGGAAGTGAGAGAGAAGTGGGTGAGTGGAGTGGAAGGAGTAAGAGAGAGGCTACGAAACCCTTTCTTGTAAACACATGTCGCTCAATTTTTCTGATTTCCTTCATCGGTAATTTATTTTGGAAGATTCTGGTACCAAACTTAATCTTCAAGGGTCTCATTGAAATGCTGCTAAAACGGATGTGCAGTAATAGGGTGAAGATAGAGGAGAGAAGGTTAGTGAGAGGATAAAATGTGTAGGAAGAGTGTAGAAAAAGTGGAGCGGGATGGAGTAGAGATTTGGGTAAGTTGTAAAGGATAGAGGAATTTTCAGACGTGAGTGGAGGATAGAATCTGTAGGAATAGTTCGGGAGTGATCGAAAGGGAACAAATTAGCGTGATAAATAAGTGGTGAAGGTGAGGGAGCATGGAAGAGAAGCGTAAGGGATGGAACTTGGGAAAAGGGTGTAAAAGTGAAAAAATTTGAATGGATTAGAGGGGCAAGTGTGCAGTACAGAAAAAGGAAGGGGGTATTAGAGGTAAATAAGGGATGGGATACGTAGAAAGGGTGTAGAATTAGGTGAATAGGAATGGAGTAGAGAAGTAGGATTGCAGTGAAGGATGGAGAGTGGGAGAGGGAAGTAAGAGGTGGTAGGGGAGAGCTGGGTGAGAAGGGATAGGCGATAATGAGGGAGATCTAAGTACAAACCCCCATTTTTGAAACCCCACTAAAATGCTCATTTTTCCCCAAAATAATTAAGTGCATCCGGAATGTTTCTTCCTTCTGAACACAATGTTAGGTGTATCAGATGCAAGGAATGGAAACAGATTACGTGAAAAAGCGAGGCATTTGAGGCATAAACTATAGGTGAAAAAGGAATCGTTTGAGGAAGGAGAGGATACGGAAAAGCGGTTGTAATATCTGTAGCCATGTATAGGAAAAGGGAAAACACGGAGGATGGAGAATGACAAAGAAATGGGAAGAGGAATGAGAGAGAAAGTTGGTGGTGGAGAGCAGAACCTATTTGCATGGACTGAAAAATAAGAGGGAGAGTCGTAGATTAAAGAAATGAGGTCTCCGCATTAGGCTCGAAACACAAGGATACGGTTCGGAAACTTCTAGAGTTGTTGGAAGGGGCGAAATGTTCAATCTGTAACGACAATAAAAAGAGGGTTTAGGAAAGAGAGATGTAGCAGGCCAAAGTCTGATTAAGAGAAGAAAGAAGGATTGAAGGAAAGGAAATTGATGCTTATAGTTGGGGAGAAGACAAATCAAGAGAATGAAGATAAAGGAAGAAAAACAAGAACTGATAGAGTATGGAAGATAGATTAGATTCCAATAGGAAAAGATAGTGAGAGAATAAATGCGGAAGAAGTAGAAACTGCATGAAAAGAGTGTGAGAAAATAGAGGGAAAGGAAAATAAAGAAGTGGTAACTCAACAGGAAAAGGGTCAATAATAAGAAAATGTTGAGGGAAGTAAGAAAGAGAAGAAGAATAGACGCTGCTAGGAAATTTAAAAGAGTTATTGGTAAGGTGAGGGAGAAAAGACGAAAAGGAGATATAGAAGAGACTAAGAGAGAATGGTTAGAAGATGAGTGCAGAAGGAGTGAAAATATAAAAAAGTCGAGTTAGTTTTTATAGAGAGAGCAAATCAAACACTAAAAACATGACAGAAGAAAAAGATAGATACATGAAAGAGTTCAAGGAAGCTGTGAAGCTTTTGGATTAAAAATTCATCTTCTCTAGCACTCCGATTAGTAAAGTCTGAAATTCCAATATTATTTTTTATTATAACTGGTAATCGGATTATTTGAAATTCAACAGCAAAAGCATTTCAGAATATTTCAGCTTTCGTAAAGTCAGAAGTTAGCAGGGAACTCTAAGACTATTTGTCAATTTCGAGCTGTCTTGAAAGTCTCAAGGCTTGACAGGTAAGTCCTTAATGGGATTCTTCCTTCAGGATCTTGAATAGTTATAAACGTCATTTTAATAAAAAGGTAACGACTCTGTATAAGGCAATTATGCTGCAAGTAATTAGAGATGAAGAAAATAAGGATGCACAATTTTATTCAAAAGGGATGCGATTGATAGTGAAAAAAAGAAGGAGGAAAGTATTGCAAATTAAAGAAAAAGGATTGTTTTGTGAGGAATCTGAAATTTCTCTAAGGGAGAGAGAAAAATTCGGAGAGAATAAATGAGACACGAAGATAGAAGAGACGAAGACAAAGACAAGTAACAATCAGAAATTGACCCCAGTTTATATAAACACTTGACTGCTCCTCCCAAGATTCTCAATACTTTCTCTACTTTTGAGGGTCTTCTCGCGGACCTAATTTCGCAACGGCGACTAGATCAGCGATAGTGAAGACCACGTGGGGTGCGTTCATTTATCCGAGCAGCAAGCCCCGGAAACAAAATAATTAAAGTGAGGCCATGGGAGGTGTGGCGCCAGAGTCAAGACTGAGGGGAGAAATGAGCGGGAGGAATGTGGAACCCTCAGAGGAACGTGTAATGATCTAAAAGTTCGCTGTGACACCTACGGCTTCGTTTAACATCTTCCTCAATTATGATTCTGTTAAACGCTTCATCAAAGCGCGATCAACTTTCAACAGTGCTTTTAAGCGCTAATTTCATCTCCTAGTTTCCGAACCCCTTTTCGCACCCCGTCTCCAAAGGTTTCGATTCATCAAAGACGTACCCTGAAGCGTCGCGACGCATACGGTTTGGACTTTCTTTGGAAAGTTAAAGGGCCCTTCACGAAGGCTGATTTAATTTATCTCTCTTGATGCGGTAAGTCTTTTGTAGAAGTGGGCGCTATAAAATTAGAGCAAAGGTTTTATACTTCCTTGTAAATAAAAAAAAATGTAGCAATACCACAGGCAGATCTTTTCTATTACGACCTCATCAATTAGAGGTTGGGGATTCCCCTGAAACTGCATCTCCAAATTCTACAATTCTTGGGAATACATAATCATCTTTATTCTCACCAGATACATACACTTTTAAACATCGCCTTCTTTAAACTCCATAAATCCCAGCACAGACTTTTCATAGCGCTGTTCGCCCGACGTACTTGATTTAGGACCGAGTAAACTCTTGACAAGGAGTCCACCTCAAGAGGGGTCTGTTTGGCTAAGAGAACTGTCTTGATTCCAAAGTATGAGAGAATTTATTGCACCTGCACTTTTTCTGATTGCGAACTCCCCACAGCCATGTGTATAAACTTACACAAGAAGAATAAGGAAATTCGATTTTTAACTTATTTTCAATTCTCGATGTGCCACCTCAGGGTTTATATACCCACCGTGTTTTTTAATCTTCATCAAATTTCCTTGAAATCGCATCTCATCCAACTTTCCTAACATCTAATCTAATCCCAACCTCACCTCGCGTTCTTCCCCTTTTCCTTTTTCCGCAATTACACAGGCCGACAAAATTTGACAAAGGTCCGGAACTAGAGACCGCACCTAGTGCACCCGAAGGCTCTTGCTGCGCTGAATCCGAATCCGACCTCAGAAAAATCCCAGCACCCTCAGTTTTCGAAATATTCTAACCTAAAAGGGTCAAAAACACGTTTTTTTAATGTATTCGAAGCCCCGTAACATCATAAAAGAATTTTTCTCCCCAAAACTCATGATGGCATCGTAGAAAACTACTCTTCATCTTCAGCATGCAAATTCTAACTTTTCGATACGATTTTTTTTTGGCCGAGATATGGCGAATTAAAATATGAAAAATTTCAATCTTCACGAATATCAATTTTGCTACAAAAATATTTCTCCAGGGTATAAAAGTAGCATAACCATGTCTATTACAGCTTGGTGTATGTTGATATAACCCCAAACCTCCAAAACCCGATTTCAAGTACCCCTGAGCCCTGTAACATTCGAGTATATAACCCCAGCGTCGCACAACTCTATTTCCTTAACCTTCGAGCCCGGTAACCTGCTATGCAATAACCCCAGAACCCGAAAAAACAATTTCCTTATTCCTCGAGCCTAGTAATTAGATATGCATAACCCCAGACCCAAAAACCCAATTTTCTTAATCCTTGAGACCAGTAACCTGCTTTGCAATAACCACAGACTCCCACAACGTAATTTCATTAATCTTCGAGCCCAGTGACCTGCAATGCAATAACCCGAGAATCCCACAACCCAATTTCCTGAACCCTCGAGACCAGTAACCTGCAAATCTATGAACCAAGACTCCCACAACCCACTTTCCTCAACCCTCGAGACCAGTAACCTGCAAGTCTATAACCCCAGACCCCCACAACCCACTTTCCTTAACCCTCGAGACCGGTAACCTGCAAGTCTATAACCCTAGACCTCCACAACCCGATTTCCTTATCCTTCAAGCACAGTAACCTGCGAGCCTATAGCCCTCGATCACCATAACCCGATTCTCCAAACCCCCAAGCTCTGTAATCTGCAAGTCTATAACTCCAGACCCTCACAACCCACTTCCCCGAACCCTCGAGACCAGTAGGCTGCGAGTTTATAACCATAGACCTCTACAACACACTTTCTTTGACCCCCGAAACCAGTCACCTGCAAGTCTATAACCCTAGACCTCCACAACCCAATTTCCTTAACCTGGAGCCCAAAAACCTGCTATGCAATAACCCCAGACTCCCCGAACCCAATTTCCTTAATCCTCGAGACCAGTGACCTACTATGCAATAACCCTAGACCCTGACCCCGACAAACGAGGGTTATGGAAGGTGGGTTGTGGGCGTCTGGGATTATGCATAGCTGGTCACTGTGCTTGAAGGTTAAGGAAATTTGGTTGTGGAGGTCTAGGGTTATAGACTCGCAGGTTACTGGTCTCGAGGGTTAAGGAAAGTGGGTTGTGTGGGTCTGGGGTTATAGAATTGCAGGTTACTGGTCTCGAGGGTTAAGGAAAGTGGGTTGTGGGAGTCTTGGTTCATAGATTTGCAGGTTACTGGTCTCGAGAGCTTAGGAAAGTTGGTTGTGGGGGTCTGGGATTATTGTATAGCAGGGGACCAGTCTCGAGGGTTCAGGAAATTGGGTTGTGAGGTTCTCGGATTATTGCATTGCAGGTCACTGGGCTCGAAGATTAATGAAATTGGGTTGTGGGAGTTTTTGGTTATTGCATAGCAGGTTACTGTGCTTGATGGTTAAGGAAATTGGGTGGTAGGTTCTAAGGTAATAGACTCGCAGGTTACAGGGCTCGGTGGTTAAGGAAATCGGGTTGTGGGTGTATGGGGTTATTGCATAGCAGGTTACTGGTCTCAAGGATTAAGAAAATTGGGTTGTTGAGTCTGGGGTTATGAATAGCTAGTTACTGGGCTCGAGGATTAAGGAAATTGTTTTTTCGGGTTCTGGGGTTATTGCATAGCAGGTTACCGGGCTCGAAGGTTAAGGAAATCGGGATGTGCGGGGCTGGGGTTATATACTCGAATGTAACAGGGCTCAGGGGTACTTGAAATCGGGTTTTGGAGGTTTGGGGTTATATCAAAATACACCTAGCTGTGATAGACGAGGTAATGCTACTTTTATATCCTGGACAAATATTTTTGTAGCGAAATTGATATCCATGAAAAGTAAAATTTTTCATATTTCAATCACCATATCTCGGCCAAAAAAAATCGTATCAAAAAGTTAGAGTTTGCGTTTTGAAGGTGAAGAGTAGTTCTTTACGATGCAAACGTGAGTTTTGGGGAGAAAAATTCTTTTATGATGTTACGGGGCTTCGAATATATCAAAATAACGTGTTTTTGACCCTCTTAGGTTAGAATATCTCGAAAACTGAGGGTGCTGGCATTTTTCTGAGGTCGGATTCAAATTCAGTGCAGCGAAAGCCTCCGGGTGCACTAGGTGTGGTTTCTGGTTCTGAGAATCGTTGGCCTGTGTTATTCTTCCCATCCTTGCTCTTCTAAACTTCTTCATTGATCTCCTCTAACGCCTCCAGCTCTTTATACTTCTGTATATTCTTCTTCAAATCTCTCCTCTTCTAAAACATTCTGAACATATTTGTGCCTTCACCACTGTTCCTTCACCCTCATACAACGACTCCATACATTCTCCTACATCTCTTTCAACCATTTACATGCTCTGCATCATCTCTCTCCATCTTTCTCTCAATCCCTACTCTAATTTTATTCCTAAATAATGATCCAGCTATCCACGTCTATAACTTCTCTTTTATCCCCTGCCCAAATATTGAGGCAATCCTCTTTCCATCACCTCATACCTTTTGTTGTATTTTCATTCATATCGCATTATTTCAACCGCCTTCTTTGCTCTCCCTTCAACTTTCCTGCAACTGTTCTACTCTTCTTCTTCCTTAATTTCCTGCCAGATTTCTAAGCTCTTCCAATCGAGATTCTTCAAGAACACCTTGTAATGTTTCAAAATATCCTCATCATTACTAACGAGAAGAGGTCTTTAGATGCGGTTCATCAGAATCTGTCAAATACTTATTTTTCTTTTCTATCTGAAGGATCTCAAATCCCGAGATATTGAGGTTTGAGTCTTTACGCTCTTGAGTGCGATATACGTTCGAGATTTATAAATTGAGAGGTCAACGCTCAACAGTGCCAAGTTTAGCGGTCAACGTTTAGGCAGTAAAAAAATTGAGAGTCAAGAGGTTCAAGCTCAACAGTGATAAGTTGATCGGTCTTCGTCTCGACATTGAAGAGACGAGCGATCCACGCTCAACAGTACCAAGTTGAGAGGTCAGCACTGATACAGTACAAAGTTAAGCGGTCCACGTCTTGAAGGTGACGAGTTATTCGGTCCACGCTCAAGAGTAATAAGTTGATCAGTCCACATCTTGACGTTGACGCGTCGAGCAGTTTATGCTCAACAGTGCCGAGTTGAGCGGTCAACGCTTAGACAGTACAAAGTCAAGCGGTTCACGCTCAACAGTCATAAGTTGATCAGTTCACGTCTCGAAGTTGACGAAATGAGCAGGTCACGCTCCACACTGCCGATTTGAGCGGTCAATGCTAATACTGTACAAAGTTAGGCGGTCTGCGCCTCGGTGGTGTCAAGTCGAGCAGTCCACGCTCAACAGTGATAAGTTTATCAGTCCACGTCTCGGCGTTGACGAGTAGAATGGTCGACGCTGAACAGTGCTGAGTTGAGCGGTCAACGCCAATACAGTAAAAAGTTGAGCGGTCCACGTCGAGTGGGTCGAGTGGTTCACGCTCAAGATTGATGAGTTGATCAGTCTATGTCTGGACGTTGACGAGTCTAGCAGTTCATGCTCAACAGTGCCAAGTTGAGGGGTTAACGTTTGGACAGTACAAATTCAAGCGGTCCACACTTAACAGTCGTAAGTTGATCAGTCCACGTCTCGAAATTGTCGAGTTGAGCCAGCCACGTTCAAATGTACCGAGTTGTGCGGTCAACGCTAGAACAGTACAAAGTTAGGCGGTTCACGTCTCGACAATGGCGAGTCGAGCACCCCACGCTCCACAGTGATAAGTCTATCAGTCCACGTCTCGACGTTGACGGTTCGAGCGGTCCACGCTAAACAAAGCCGAGTTGGCGGTCAACGCCTCGACATTGACGAGTCAAGAGGTCCACGCTCAACAGTGCTAAGTTCAGTCCTTTACGCTTCGACAGTGCAAAGTTGGACGTCCACGTCTCGACAGTGATGACCCAAGCGGCCCATGCTCAACAGTGCATTCCACGCGTTGATAGTGCCAAGTTAAGCAATCCACGCCTAATGTTAGCTTATCAAACAGTTCAACGCTTAACAGTGTCAAGTTTAGTGGTCAACGCCTCAACACTGGCGAATAAAACGGTGTTCGATACTCAACAGTGCCAAGTCGAGCGATTGACACCTCAGAATTTGCAAGTAGAACAGTCCACGGTAAACAGTTATGAGTTAAAGGGTGCACACCTGAACAGTTTGCGATTTTGGCGGTACACTCTCAACACTGCTAAGTTTAGTGGTCCATGCTTCGACAGTGGCGAGTCCAGTAGAAAATTCCTTTAAGGTTGTGATTTAGCGCCCAAAAGGTATTTCTTCATTGTTGTTATTATACCATCAATCCAAATCCCTTCCGAAATGAGCACAATTCATTTGGTTCAAACCTCGATATCACAGAAACTGATGCCCTTTCAATCCAATGAAAAATACGTTTTCAATTAATTTTGATGACCTTTCATCCAGTGAAACTTGAGCCAAATCAGCGTCCCACATCTTGCGACCCATAGTCGCAACTAGTGTGTGTTTCATCTTCAACCAAGCACCACAAAAACAAACTTCAACACGAGCCAAGGCAAAACAAACTTCCATACTCAAATGCATAGTTATCTTGATAGAAGAAGGTTGAGTGCACGCATGCACACAGCATAAAAGTACATTGCATATGTTGGTGCAGGTAGATAATATGCAGAAGGCATGTAGCTTGGTGCACGGTCGGGGTGCTATTTATTGCCATCGATAAATCCCCACTGTAGAATAGTTATCACGCACGACTAATTATAAATCTCCTTACAATTGCAGAGACGATTACGTGCCATTGTACCTTTGTGCACACTGCACGCGCTGCCAATGAGAACAGCTGTCAAGGAAGAAGGATCATGCCTTGTACTGATTATGTGCAATCGTAGAGGTACATTCCACAATTGACATGTCACTGAGACTTTATCAGCATCTTTCATTCCTTGCATTCAAGAGTTCAGAGGTACCAATTTATTTATTGCTCTGCTCATGTCCCTCGTTATCTGGAAATCGGCCAGTTGTATATAATTCAATTTGGGACATTCATTCTCAACATTGCTGAGGGATACTACAGATGTATCTTCCATTTATAAATATGGTCATCATAATAGATAATGTTCCAAGGGATAGAGGGTACGTCTACTCGTGAAAAAGGATAAATCGATTCCGGAAAAAGGAATTTAAAAAAGATTGATTCAATATAGAGAACTTTTTATATCATATTGATATCTCTATAATATTGAATCAAAGTGCCTTCTGGAAGCAGAGTTTTTTCTCCAAGAATGTCCACAAACATTTTTGTGATCTGGATATTTTTTTCTGCTAGCTTTGAAGAATTTGTTGAACATTTCAGAACTTTCTGCTGTTTCAAATTTTGAAAAATCCAAAATTTGAGAATAGATGGTCAGGTGTACCATTGTGGGAACCTACTTTATCTGTTCTCGTTTCCTTGAACTTAAAATTCCTTATCCATGTATTTTTATCAGTTGGAGGCTCTCACATAATAAGAACATTTTTAATTTTCCTAATCTGGAGAACGCTTACCAGTGTATCCAAAACAAAAAGAGAAAGTTTTATTGAATCAACATAAAGTTCAACTGATTTTGAATGAAGAGTGAAATATTGAGTTTCAGTTGCTTTGAAGGAAATTTGGTTTTCCGACATGAATATAAACCAATTAAGTTGAATTTTTTTTTTATTCTTCAGCTGGATTATTTATTAGTATAAAGAATTTGTCTTTTAATGCTCAAATTTCAACTTTTTTGGTAGGAAAATTAATTATTTAGTTGCAAATCAATGTTCCTAAGAAAGAAATCTTCCCCGATTGAGAATTCGTCATTTCGGGTTCAAAATTTTGGTAGGAATCTAGAATACTTGGGAAGAAAATTATATTTCAGGCTGAAAATCCAAGTAAATTTGTTCTCCCTTTGACTTGAACTTTTAAGAGCATGCCATTTTCTTTCTTGAGTGAAAAACATTCCTTAGTTGAAAATTCAACTATTCCATCAAATCTAGTTTTCCTTGTTGGAAACCTCATTTTTACATCCTCATTCTGAAGGAGAAGGTATCAGTTTTATGCAAAAAATGACTTTCGCGATTTCAATGAAATCTTCACGTTTTGAGACCCTCTGAGTCAGAAAAAACTTTTTTTATGAAGATGTCTGTCTGTTTGTCTGTCTGCCTGTCTGTGTGTATCTGTATTCTATAGACTCAATAACTTTCGAAAGAATCATCATATTGGACTGTCCTTTGGCACACTTTTTTAAAGCCGCAAAAGAGAGGACGAGTTCGTGAGCCAGCCGTTTTTGACCAATGGTTCTTGTTTTATTCATCGAAATAGCTTTTTGAAGGATTGAAAATGCACATTTCAGGTCAAAATATGCAAGGTGCAAAAAAATGTTAAGGACCAAAATTATTAACTTCAAAAAGATCTACAAATTTTATCGAAACTACTTTTTTCATAAGATGCATAGTTTTTATTTAAATCGTGAAAAATGTTACCAAAAATGAAGAATTTCATTTTTGAGCAACACTATGCAAGATACGAAAAAAATGAAAGGACAAAAATTTTTCACCTTAAAAAAATCTACAAATTTACTGTTGACTATTTTACGATAAGACGAATAGTTTTAAGTTGAATCACGATAACGCACTCAAAAAAATGAAAAAATACCATTTCCCATTCAAACAATAAAAGACAAGGAGAAATATGGAATAGAAAAATTGTTCACCTTGAAAGGCCTTCAAGTTTTATCGGAACTATTTTTCAATAAACGTATATTTTTTGTTTTAATCGTGACAACGCGTTTTAAACAAAAAAAAATTCAATTTGCTAGCCAAACTATGTGAGATGTTAAGATCGGTGGCGAGGATTTTTATGAGTTCCTTTAGGCCAGTAGAGCCTTGTGTAAAAGCATTTTGTAAAAATTGCACAAAAATATTGAAAAATTCAATAATCTTCATAGAAGTAGAGGTTTTCAACAATTTTGCAGTTTTTACTCTATGTATGCCTTACCATGTAAACTGAATCAAGCCGTAAGTAGCCGAGCGCGAGATCCGAATGACGCGCGCCCTAGGCCATCTTTTTGGTAAGGAGTTCAGTTGTCTTGATAGAAGTTCGTCTTTTTGGTTGAAAAATTTAAATATTCAGATAGAAATAACTAAACTATTTGGTTAGAAGGTCAACTTCTTTTGTTTAGAATTGATTTCTCTGTTGCAGATCCAACATTTTTTTATCAACAAATTAGGAGCTTCAAACGTTTGAAAATAAATTTAATATGATGCCCACGTCAACCTAATTTATAAGTATTTTTTCCCACGTTTCCCATAATTTCTTATTATTTCTACCACAAAATGGTATTTTGGCTTTTTAGCAGAATTGACGATCAAGTTCCGTAGGGAATATTCAAAACTGATATCATTGGAGGGAGCCTGTTCCTGTTTTTGGGGGAAAAAATTAAGTGAAAAAGCGGAGAGACTGTGATCACTGTTATAATATATCAGTTCTGCTTCCTTCTCTTATGTTGATCTACGCAATCCAAAGAGAGAAAAGAAGAACCCTAATGCGAAATTATGAAGCAAACATTGATTCGTCATACGTTCAGGTTCATCTTGATCATTTGAATAGAATTAAAATTGATTTAATTTAGACAATTGATTGAGTTTGAACAATAATTGGAAATTGAACGGGAATCCGGAACTGAACAGTATGAATCGAAGGCTGTTCGGAAATTGTCGGTTCATTTTATCTGTCAACTGCAACTTGAACAAACAAAAACTTTTGGGGTGTTGTTGAGATGTAGAAACTGATACCCAAAAAAACTTTACAAACGGAACTTTGGGAAGGTGAGAGAAATTTCGTAATTAAGCACAAAACAAAACACCAGATCCGTCGTGGACGCTCAGTTGAGAATCGTCTTCAAAAGTATGTCAAAGGATTTTGATATTTTTATAAATCATAAAAAGGGAAACAGAATTAAAGTTAACAATTTGACGATAAATGAATAGGAAAGGGGTGAAGTTTCCCTAATTAATAAAATATGTAATAATCGTAAGATTTTATTAGATTGAAAAAATTATTATTATTATTATTATTATACAATTAGGCCAAATCCCTTCCGGGGTAAGCTTGACTCGTTTAAACTTTATTATTGTAAACGAACTATTATTGACATCCTTTGACATATCTCTGAAGACGATTCTCAACTGAGCGTACGCGACGGATATGGGTTTTTTCGAAGTGCTTTATTACAAAATTTCTGTAACCTTCCCAAATTTCGTTTTGAGAAGTTTTTTTTGGGGGATCTGCATATTTTTGTGAACACTTACAAAAGTTTTTGCCTGCAACATGAATGAATGATCCTGGCCAGTGGTATCATTGTTAATTTTATTACATCGATTTTTCGATTGTCGTTTTATACAAATGGATAGGATATGAAGTCTGTTATGCATTTTCACATTCTCATCAGAGAAGGTATGAGTGTTATGTAAAATTTGACCCCCCCCCCCCCGTGGCAGGCCAGTAGCCAAGGGCTGAAACGCCCGGGAGATAACTCCC
>WSXT02190454.1:0-19894 GCA_011762715.2 Neuroterus valhalla
CATTCTTTAGCCCCCCCCCCCCCCCCCTAACTTCTTGCTTGCTCATTCCCCCCAACACTCTTTTTATTTCTCTTATCATTATTTCCATCTCTTCATTTACATTCCCTTCTCCCATTTTTGAATCCTTTAGCTTCTCTTTCAATTGCTCTTTTCCTTCTATTGACCAATCCCCTGTTCCTGTTCTCTTTACCTTTGCTTCCATTCAATCCGTAGCTTTAATACTCTTATTCCCCTCCAACGGCAGTATTAATGGAAAGTGATCAGAATCTATGTATTCTCCTACCTCTTGTTTCTAGACCTTCCCTCTTACCTCGTCGTCTCCTATTACATAGTCAATGAGCGTTCCTTTTTCACCTCCCAAACGTGTATATCCATCTTCCTCATCTCGCTCTATATTTCCGTTCATGATAAACCACCCCATTTCCTCTAAGCACTTTGAGAATTTTTTCCCTTCCCCATTCAGTATCTTGTCTTTTTATTTTCTTCTTCGCTTCTTTCGCTCTTTCTCTCGCATATCTCCGTTCACATACACTCCTATCTTCCATCTCTCCTTCCATCTTTATCTCTTCTACTAATAATCCTTCAGTTGCTTCCTTCATCACTCTCCTTTTTCATCTACCCACGTTTCCATCATCAATAGCACTCTCAAACCTCTCATAAATGCTCTATCTTTTCTCTCCAATCCTGCTACTTTCTAGTAACATATTTTCCACTTACCCCTTCCTTCCTTTCCTTGTTCTTTTCGCTTTCTACTAAACCGCACTTTTTAGTTACTTTCTGTTCTTTTTCCCTTCTTCCGCTATTTTCCTTAGCTTACACTGCATATTCCTTTGTTTCCGTGTCTAGCCATCTTCTATTCTCTATGTACTTCCATATAACTGCCTTTTCTACAACATTAACTCCTCCTTATCTTCCCTATTCTTCAATATTACCAGCGCCATTCTGTTCCTTCTTCCATCATCCTTTCCTATACGCCTTACTTCTTCTATCAGTACCTTTGCGTTTATCCTATCCAGCAGTTCTTGTACACCTTCCTTCAAATCTTTTCCCTCCAATCTTATACCTTTCGTTACTATAGTGTTCTTTCTTTCCTCTCTCTCACTCCTTTCCATTCTCCTTTCTACTTTTTCCAACCTTTCCTTATTTCCAGCCTCCTTCTCAATCTTCCCCCTTCAACTTTCTGTATTGCGTTTTTTATTCTTTCTATCCTACTTTCTAACTCCTCAACTCTTTTCTTTGGCTCCTCCTGCTTCTGGAGTTGTTGCTCTAGGCTCTGTATTCTTCTTTCCAAGTTTCCCCTAACTTTCTCCCATTTCTCTGCTCATGTTCCGTCATTTCCCGTCTTATTTCCTGTTTCAGTTCTTCCCCCCGTTCCTCCTTTCTCTTTTCCTGCATTTCCATTACTTGAACATTTTCAAATCTTTTACCGCAGCCCTCAACTCTTCTGTATCCTCACATCGCCTTCCCCTTTTTTTTTTTGAATAAATCCTTGTAACGAATGAGTACTCCTAGAACGTCACATTAGACCACACAATTTGAATATTTACTTTGTATTTTTGTTATGTTATTTTTATGTTATGTTATTATGTTATTTTTGGATTCAATACCAGCGACCTGAAAAACCCCAAGTAGCTATCTTCAGTCGAATCCGTTTTGTTCTATAATTCTAATCCGCCATATTGGATCCGCTATTTTGATTTTTGACCTACATTAGTTTGCATGTTTGATTTGGATTAGGCATGGACAAATCATATATAGAAAGCATTTGTATCACATAAAATCAGGCGGGTGGCACTCCTATAAAGGCCTGTAGAATAAATGTGACGTGAGATTTGACCAGAGCCGCATGGCGGCGCTGGCTGTACTTTTAAGCCGATAATTATTATATAGTATGAAGAAATTTCAAATTTGATTAATTTTAATTGTTAAAACACGTTTCTTAGCATATTTTTATCTATAAAAAATATTTTGTGATATTTAAAATATCCAATAAATTAATAGGTACTTAGAGAAAGTGAAGAAACAATTATTTTTATGACTGTATACGAATACGCTTCTCACAGAATACATTCAATAATTCTATAAAAATATCAAATACATAGCATCGACATCTGTAAATATCGTAAACTATGAAAATAGTAGATTTCAATTAAATTTCTTTCAGTTTGGACATTTTTAATGAATAATAAAATAAACAATTAACTCAACTATATTATAAAATTCTATATTTCTCTTCAAATTTGGAAAGGATTTATTTACGGAAATTAAAAAGCGTATTTGTAAACAATATACAAGTAGTTATGAATGAAATACTATTGAGGCACATACTTATTCATGTATTTTATTATGCAGATACATTATTATATATTTAATTCAAATAATTATATATACATTGGCGAATTTTAAGAATCTAAGTTGTAGCAAGTTTTTTCTTGCTTCTTCTGCTTCCAAGTTTTCAACTAAAACGGAGGAGTTTCAACTAAAAAATAGTCAAATTTTCAAACAGGTACATTCATTTTTACTCACAGAGATAAATTGTAACCCAAACAAAAGGAATTTTCAACTACAACTATGGAATTTTCAAGTCGAATAAGTTAACATTTAATTTAAAATTAAGAACAGGGGACTTCCAAATTTTTAAAATCAGCTAAAAAAATTGCACAGAGCAACGACTTTACAAAAGGTTTTCCTCAAAATGAAAAAAAAAACTTTCTCCCCTAAAGTATAGATATATATTTGAAAATTTTCGGAATCAGACTAAAGGAAAGTAACATTCTTCAAATCAAATGATGAAATCTCCTAAATTCATAAAAAGAAATCTGTCATTTCACGTATTTTTACTGTACAATTTTTAACGGTCTAGGTTGCATCAAGTAATTCCCGGTTCTTTAATTTAAAATTAGCTCTTGAAATAGCTTTTTGCCAGATTTTAATAACTTTTTAATTATTAGGCACAGTAAAAACTGGCACTTTTCCGGAGCAAGTAGCACATCCCGACTTGCATCCAAAAACAACGCACTTATATCCCATTGATATAACATTGCTTTAAAAGAACCTCGAGGAATTGAACGTCTCAAAACATTGAATTTTTATTTACAAGCACAGGAAAATCGAATACTTCCGTTTATGTACTTAAAAAAATAAAAAATTAACACTGTTGACACTTTTCCCATGTATTTTACAAACTGTCGGCCTAAAAGTACAGCCAGTGCCGCCACCCGGCTTCGATCAACATTTCCGTCACGTTTAGTTTTTACTGTCACCTGCCTGAATAAAATGGAAAATCTAGTCGTCTTTGGTGGTCGATGAACGATTTGTTTGGCCAAATATGCCAACTTCAACATAAATTTGTAAGGTCAAAACTTTCTTTCTACACTTTCTCTATAATTTTCTGTTATTTTATAAGGATTCATCTTCAGTTTTGAGAGAAATGTATTGCTCCATGTCATTCCGATCTGAAATTTCGAGATTTTGAGCCAGATTTTCACAAATCCGTTCTCTGTGAGCCACATAGTCTCCATTCAAAGAACTCAAAATGGAATTTAAGTTTTGAATCTAAAATAAAACCGAAAGCCCCATTTGATGAAATTTGTATTTATTTCAGACAAGGCTACCACGTTTTAGCCCGTCATGGAAAATCTCGACATTTGGCTTGCTGGCCACTACGTGATTTGATTGAGAGCAACGGTAATTTAGAAGAGGAAGGAACTGCAAGACACGCAGGAGGATATGTGATACCAAAAGGAGGGGTAGGTGGCCAAAGAGGATTACGAGGCAGGGCCTTGGCTCTCCATCCCTACATTTAAGCTTCCCCAAAAATCCTTAAATCATTGTTAGCTATGTACCACAGAATTTCCAACCGAAATTCGATCTAGATAAACGATGATCAATCTCCAAACGACCAAGAGTCGAGCTTTGTAAATACTTCCAATAGCATTTATCGCCATTGGTATTACCGCGCAAACGGATCTATAATGTAAATAACTGTTGCATATTTTATTTAGTTTATCTCTGTTTTTTAACCAATCTTATTTCTGTGGTACTGTCCTTCATCGAAACATTCAGCATCCAAACAGATCGGAACACTTGGCGAATAGAAAAAAGGTGTCTTCTTAATTCAATTATTGTCGGAAAATTGTGTTTATTTAGAATTTTATTTGAAGATATTTATTTGGATTTTTCCAGTTTTAACAATTCGTAAGTCGGATCGTTTTGTTTTCAACTTGAATCACTTTGGATTTTGTTGGATCAGAATTGTTTCAAATACTTTCTCACTTAGAGGTTGTTGACTTGAATCTTTTTATGGAGTTTTTCGAATGAAAAAGCTTGTTGTTACCTTTGTATTTGCTTCAGAAGACACCAAGCTAAATTTCTAATGGCAGACTGAAATACTAATAATTTGGTCTATAGACACCTGAACCGATAGGCATTAACTCTTCGATGTAATTAAATATTTATCAATATGTCGAATGTATTAGGATAGAAAAACTAAAAGACGGGTCAAGTCCTAAAAGTATCTCAAACCTATTGACTACAATTTGAAAAATTGTATTTATTTTTTCAAATTTTTATTGTTGATTTTGCGCCGATATATAACATATGGGAGAATGATTCGTGTCTAATGAACGTACTCCATAAGTGTTTTTTTTTAATTCGAAAATTTATGTTTACACGTTTCAACTCGTTTGTATAGATTGTTACCTAGTTGATATATTGAAAAAATTAACTTGAGAAACAACCCAGCCTTTAGCGAGGAAAATGTATCTCTTGTGCCATTAGAATCTGAATCCTTGTTTCAGACTTCTTCTAATCATGATTAAATTGGGCTGACTGTAAATCTTTATCGCTTTAAATTTGAATTGAACCCAAAGATCGATATTATTTTTATTTCTCTATTACAGTATTTTATTATTTTGCTAATCATAAAATGCTTCGGAACCCTATTTAGACTGCAAATGTGATTTTTATTTACACGCCCATTATTTAAAAGTAGACATTAAAACGGCTCTTTCGTTACGCCTTTCTGTATTTTAAGAAATTATTTATTTGTAAAGAAGTTTTTATCAAATAAAGTTCCAGTCTTGTAACAAATAAATTTTGTCTTGCTAAATTTTTCACACAAAATGTTACCTTTTGAGGAATTTGTAAAAATATAAAACTTCGCAGTCTTCCTCCCACCTTGAAATATTCAAGAGCAATTCACATGAACCAGAGCACGAAAATCAAAACACGGATAAAATTAAAAATCATACAAAAATGAAAAATTAAAAACTCTCAAGATACTTGGTTCTGAAATGGCTGCACTGATAAAATAAAAACGAAATGTATATACACGCAAGGAGATTTGAATCTGCTCTCGTAAAAAAAAAAGTTGTTACCTTGTACATGTAACAAAATATTGATTAATTGTTGTCTTAATTCGTACAAAAATCAGATAATTTATAAACCTTTCGTTTATTTGCTCCACACTCCAATTTATAGTGACAATGATCGCGCCATAGTGAACTAACAATTTTCCGATCGGATTAAGATGTCAGTCAATTTAAACGCTGCACGTTTGGTTCAAGTGCAGGCAGAGAACAGAAAATACTGAAAAAATGCGGTACATTTATATTTTAAGCTTATACAAACATCAACAACATATTTCGTATAATCGTCGACTCGAACGACTAATTTACGTGTCTAACAGTACACTACTGATTTTTTTCATCTACGTGCTATTGATTACTGAACCGTATTGACTTGTGTCTTGAGCTTGACGATTTTCGGATTATTCGCCAATTTTCCCGCAAGCTTTGCAAGATGTTGGCAAACTCAAAATATAATATCAGACGTAGCTCAGGTCACAAGTTTTTTTCCTATAAAGTAATGATATCCTATATCGAAATATTTATGTTAAAAAATATGTAGTATCACACATAGGTATTCAATATTCAATACATCGAGAGTTAAATTAAAATTGCTCATTAAACCAAAAAGTGCATGAATTTCAAATTATAAACTGAATATAAAAACATTAAATTGATGATAAGAAGATAGTTGCTAGGAATTTAAATGAAAAACAAATATGTGTGAATTTTGAAAAGGCTTTGAAATTACAATTTTAATTGAACTCTCGAATGTTACAGAAACTTATAACAATAGTTATATGTACATGTACAGTTAGACATCTCTTGTATAAGCGCAATAAAGACTTCTAGTCCTATCAATTATTTATCGCTCGCTTGCTAAATTCCTGTTCTTTCTGTTCACTGACACTTCTCTCAGCGTATCATTACATTAATTATTGTAAGCTTTGAGCTTGGGCCGGCTAGAAACCCTCGTCACTTGTAACTGTACATTAAAAAACAATTTACAAATTTCACATTGTTATCAATATCTTGTCTAAAAACGTGCGTACGGTCTTATCGAGGAGCTAAAAGCACTCGTTCCGCTTTTTAATTCAATGTGGGATCGCTGAAAATTAGTCTTTTTTTGGTCTAATAATTAAAAAAAACAGTTCTTAGTTCTCATTCGTGTGCGCATTTGACTGCGCAGAAACGAAAACTGCACTCTATTTTGCGTTAATTATTTTAAATGTTGAAGACTTTAATTAGAAGAGGATATGCATTTATATATATATTGTATTTTCAATGATAATTTTTCCTATAAATTTTTCAATTCTTTGATTCCAAATCTTAAAATCTTACATTTTAACCTATTAAATTAAAAACTTTTCAATGATAGGGATTTCCAATCTTTTAGTGCAAATTTGTTACAGCTTTTCGCTTTTCCATTCTGAAACTTCTAAATTGGGATGTTAAGTTCTCAAATTTTAAGAGTTTAAATAACTCTTTTGAATATCAAATGCTAAATATCCAAGACTTTCAAATTTCGATTGTTATGAATCTGAAATTTTTAAACTTGAAATCGAAAACTTAGATTCGAAAGCTTCTACTACTTCGAACAGCAAATTCTCAACAGCTTTTACATTCTGAAGCTGTTGAATTGAAATGCCAAGTTCTTGAATTTTCAAATAAATATGAATATAAACTTTTTTTAATATGAAATTTATGATTCAAAACCTTTTGAGACGTTCAAATTTCGATTGTTATAAATCAAGGGCTCACAAATGATTAGGCTTTGAATCGAAAACTTACTACTGCAAACTCGGTAATTTAGAATAAGGAGGCTTTCAAAGTTGTAAATTCAAAGTCTCATAAATTACAACTGTTATAAACTCGAGGCAAAAATTAAAATCTCTTAAATTTCAAATTTTTATTGATCAAGGGCTCTTAAACTTTCAAACTCAAAATCGAAAACTTAGATTTGGGAGTTTTTACTACTTCAAATCCGAGTTTTAGAAATAAGGAGGCTTTAAAAATTGTAAATTCAAAGTCTTCAATTTTGACTGTTATGAACTTGAAGCAAAATATAAAATCGCTCAAATTGAGAGTTCAGTTTTCAATGGTAAGAAGGTCAAATCTTTCTGCAAATTCTCAACAGCTTTTACATTCTGAAGCTGTTGAACTAAAATGCCAAGTTCTCAAATTTTCAAATAAATATGAATATAAACTTTTTTTAATATGAAATTTATGATTCAAAACCTTTTGAGACGTTCAAATTTCAATTGTTATAAATCATGGGCTCACAAATGATTAGACTTCAAATCGAAAATTTAGATTTAAAAGCTTTTACTACTCCAAACTTGAGAATCCAGAATAAGGAGGCTTTCGAACTTGTAAATTTAAAGTCTCATCGATTTCAACTGTTATAAACTTAAAGCAAAAATTTAAATCTCCTAAATTTCGATTTTTATGGATCAAGGGACCTTAAATTTTTGAACTCAAAATCAAAAACTTAGATTTGAAAGCTTTTACTACTTGAAACCCGAGTTTTAGAAATAAGGAGGCTTTCAAATTTGTAAATTCGAAGTCTTATCAATTTTAACTGCTATAAACTCAAAGCAAAAATTAAAATCTCTTAAATTTCGATTTTTATTAATCAAGGGCTCTTCAATTTCTAAACTCAAAATCGAAAACTTGGATTTGAAAGCTTTTACTACTTCAAACCCGAAAAATCGAAACTTCAAAATCGAAAACTTAGATTTGAAAGCTTTTACTACTTCAAAGGAGGAGGCTTTCAAATTTTTAAATTCGAAGTTTTATCAATTTTAACTGGTATAAATTCAAAGCAAAAATTAAAATTTCTTAAATCAAAAGTTCACTTAATTTAAACTCCTCAACATTTCAACTTCAATAAACTTGAAAACTTTGATAACTCCGAATTTATGAATATCTTTTGTAAGTGTAATGTATAGATTTTGAAACATAACAAACAATTTAAATACAAAATTTATGAAGAGCCTTAAAGCTCCTCATAGATTTTCATATATTTTGTTGATATTTCCATTCAAAAATATTGAGATAATCAATTTTTTCTGCTTTTTAAGGCAACAATGAAAAACTATAATCAACTAAAGAAATTTGGATTTACATTGCCTGGATCGTACAAGTCTAAAAAAATCTAAAACGCTATCGAATAAATCAATGCAAAATGAAGTGCAGCGAATTATCAGCGAGTTATGACTAGAATGTGGAAAAGAGAAATACGTTAACTTAGGGAAATAGGACCGCGGGCACGTACTAAAAATACTATCACTTGTCTCTGTAGAGCAAAACCCATCTCTGGAAAAATTCACTATCTTCCTCATCTAATGAAATTCCTTCGAAGGTGGAATCGCCAACCACACGTCTAACGATAGAGTCTATAAATACATATCGCAATATTATTTACACCCACTTAGGCGCTTGTAATTATCGTAATTATTGCGACGACAAAAAAATAAAGGAACCGTTTGGAAATTTTGTCACATAAGAAAAATATACATATCGACGATACGAAGAAACAATCCCAAGAGACGCTTCACAATAACTACTTTATTACTTAATTAATAATAACTGATAATTATTAATTACGTATTACAAAAGTGAAATTCCATCTCCGACGGCATCGCAAAACGCGTATGCAAAAAACGGAATATGTCCTAGTATCTAAAATCGAAATTCCATAAAAGCAGGACCTTTCGCATCAATCTGCATGGAAACAAAATTTGTGCAAGCCTTTAAAACTTTATAAGATAATCTTCACCGCTCCTAACTTCGACTCTAGGTTGAACAGTATTTTTTTTAACTGTATTATTAAAATTATGGCAGACTGTTCTGTTACTGATAACGCTTCAGTAACAGAAATGAGAACGTAATAGTCTTGCAGCATAATATCTGTATTCTGTATACGAGAGTTAAGACAACTATTTCATTCGTACTCTAATTTATTTATTATTTTATCTAGGCTTCTCAGATTTCGAGAACCCAATCAAGTTTGTTTCCAGTGAAACAGTCAATTTCTCGGGTTGTATTACAAAAGAAGCGATTAACTCTCGAAATACAATCAAAACGATCAATCTTTGGCCTCGAATATATCTTTTAAAAATATTACTTGCAATATCAATCGTCTAGAGAAAAAGACTGTGGATCAGTACGGAATCAACGCTTTTGCAAAAGCGAGAGTTATTCCTACGAAATCTATCAAAAAACGTTTAACAAGATAAACAGGCTTTTCATCAATTTGGCTTTAGGCAGTCGCAGCGATTTCTAGTTAACTAAAAACAGTTCCTTTGTCTCTGTTTTAAATCAGCTATAGTAAAAGGAGAAAATTGTAATTCCATCTGATCTGGAGAATTACATATAGTTTTTGCGTGAAAATTGAGGAAGTGGGAGTAAAGTTTAGAGACCACAAATTACACAGGTCTGCAAGTAATGGGATTGTATTTGTTGTTGCAAAACGAGAGATCTTTTCCGGAGTAAATCTTTCTGTAGAATCCGAATCCAAGCTTAGAATATGTCAATCACGTCAGGATTTTGAGATATTTGAGGTTATATACTCGGAAAAAGGGGGTTTTCCCTGCATTTGAGGCTATGTACTGGGCGCGCGAAATCTTTTTGGTCTTGTTTCAAAACGTCATCATTCAGTGTTACTTTTCCCTCCCAAAGTAAGGTACTAAACACGCGAAAGCGATTTTTTTTACAAAGATACAGCCATTTTCAGTTTCAACATTCATCTGAACAACCGTATGAGCATTCACTTTGACTCTCAGAAGTATACCATTTTGCACTCGGAAATTTCCCTTGAAAATTTATACCTGGAGGTCTTGATGGTCTCTGAATAAAAAATTCAGAGTTAGAAAATCAACATCTTCATTACCAAGATGGCGGAATGGAATGCTCATACGGTTGTTCAGATGAATTTCGAAACTGGAAATGGCTGTATCTTTGTCAAAAAAATCACTGGTGAGTGTTCAATACCTTATTTTGAAGGGGAAGAGTAGTACTAAATGATTAGGTTTTGAAACAAGCCCAAAAAAATTTCGCGCGCCTAGTACATAACCTCAAAATTAGCGAAAAACCCCATTTTCCAAGTATATAACCTCAAATATCTCAAAATCCTGGCGTAATGGACATATTCTGAGCTCGTATTCGGATTCTGCGGAAAAAATTACTTCGTAAAAGACCCTTGGCTTTTCTACAACAAAACCTTGCAGACCTGTGTTATAAATCAGTGGGGCTTACAATCTTTCAATTCTTACAATTCTTTGATGAAAACTCATTGAAAGAAACGAGTAGCAGACAATAAAAAATTATAACAGTCGTAAATAACTATATTCTAATTTATAAAATAAAGAGTTTCTCGATTTTCTAACGGGATAAATTAATATTCAATTCAATTAACAGCGGCCTTTTTGCTCTGGAAAGGTGAACAATTCCTCCATAAAAAATCTTGAACGTTGCCTTCATAAATTCTAATCATAAATGAGCAACGAGACTGAATAATAAAAATAAAGAGAAAAGAATGGAACAATTTCGTTGAAGGAAAAAATGATTAAAGTAGAAATATATAAATTATTCTGAGCAATTTTGGGAACATTACACTTATAAAAATAAACGATTTACACATCTGAATTGGACATGTACAATTCCTTCCATTGAATAAAACTATTTTTCTTAATATTTCTGACATTCGAAGCAATATCTTAATATCGTACTTCGTTAACTTTTATAAAAACTCAGCACGGTTTTATGTACACAAGTATCCAATACTCTCTTCTTTTATGGATTGTAGCAAATATATACAAATCGGCCTACTTGCAGGCAAAATTTATTATAAAAACTTGTGCAGAGTGATATTCCTCAACTCCACGTGAACGTAAAACTAATTCAAGTCGAAAACAGAGTCCGAGTTTAAACGAAACGAATGAAACTTTAAAAAAATGTAAAAGTTCTTTTTATTAACGATAATAACGCGAAACGGAAAGATCTCTTTTATTTGTTTAAATTGTACTTTTCTCTGCTTTTGATTTTCAGTCCTCTTGCGAGTTTTTAACTTCTCAAAGACTTCAAAAAATAGTTTTATTCGTCTTGCTAACAGAATCTGTCAGAACCAGAGTGACTTTTTTTAGTATTTAACAGCTTCCTTTAAAAGTACGTAATTTGCGATTAAAAGTCTTTTCTGCGATTCATTTATTAAAATGGACGTTGTCTCGCAGCCAAAAGACAATATTACTTTAGAAGCACAATTTGATTTGACATCAGACTCGAAAACCCTAGGATATGTTCGCTTTTACGTTCGGGTCTAACAACATCGGAGGACAAATAAAAATTGAATTTAATCACATTTGAAGGAAGTCGAATTATGTATGAAAAATTTCTTAAAATCTTTGATTTTTTTCCTCACAAATAGGTATTAATTTACAATTAAATGAAGCATAACTTAGTTCAATCTGATTTTATTTAGTAAAAATTAAATACCCAAGTAAAATTTTTTACTAATAAGTGAAATCAGTTTGAAACCCGTTTCGGAAAAGATAATAAATTATTATTCTTAAATAATTTGTCATTCGTGAAATATTTGTCCTCTGCTGAATCGTTTGACTCAAACGTTGATGCTAGCATCGTTTTATTCGATCGCATACTCAGATAGAAATCACATACTGTTCAAGTCCATGGGAAAATTAGAATAAGGGAAGTTCAAGTGGGATTGGGGATTGGGTGTTGAGAATGGTATACGAACAAGGCTATCGGAAACGTCTTGATGTGAGTTTGCCACTGCGTTGTAAGCTTGAAGAACTTTACGCCATACCATTCTGTCCCATCGATGCTCACTAATGTAAAAATGAAAAAATTTAACACTTAATACTGATTCTCAGTAGAGAATTATTATCTGACGGGACGACCATCAATTTTATCACTGATTCTGAGATATTTGTGACCACTCCTCCTTCTTCTTTTCTGCTCAAAAGCACGTGACCGTTAAGTAAAGGATAAAAAATAATTATTAACAATAGAATATTAAATATTATTGAAATATCACACATTATAGACCAGCACACCAAAAGAGATGAATTTTCAACCAAGAAAGACGAATTTTTAACGAACCAAATACATTAATTTGTAACCAAACAGTTGCATTGAAACAACCACATAGATGAACATTCAAGCAAAAATTATTCAAAGACCGTAGAATTCTCAATAAAAAAGTTGATTTAAACAACAAAATATGGATTTGTAAAGCAAGAAAGATGCCTTTTCTACAATAAAAGAGTAATTTTCAATAAAAAAAGGACAAATTCCAAACAAAACAGTTGAACTTTCAACCAATAAATATGACTTGAACAAAACAGCTGAATTACCAACAAAAAATTGTATTTTTACAAAATAATTTGGGTTTGAAGCAAATAGTGGAATTTTCAACCTACAAAGTGCTTTTTCAGTCGAGTGGTAGAATTGTATATAGAAAATTCGAGTTTTCGATCAAATTACTAAATTTTCCATCAAAAATGTCTTTTTAACGAAGAATAAACTCTTCCGGTTGAAAATTCCACTTTTTTATTAAAAAAATTTATTTATTTTGCTGACAATCCAATTATTTTATTGAAAAGCATTTTTTCTATTTTCTTTCAGTCGTAGATTGTGCTAGTTGATGGAAAACCTAATTTTTTTTCTTGATAATTCAACTATCTTGTTCAAAATGATCTTTTTTCTTCGAAAGTTACATGTTCCGTTGAAAATTAGTCTTCTTGGATAGAAAAAGACTAATTTGCCGTACTAAATTGTTCTAAGTTTCATTGATGGAATGGAGCTCAACATTTTTTTATATAACTTTAATTTTTAAAAAAAAGTAGGATTTTCAATGGAAAGAGTTTATTCTTTTTGGATAGTAAAAGACTAATTTTAAAAAAGTCTTTGATATTTGAGAATCATTTGAAATCTTATGATTTTTGAATGAAAATATCAATTATCGATAAAAACACTGACTTTTTCTAAAATTGATTTTTCTTCCAATACCAATTTTCAATCTAAGAAGTCTATACGAAAGGGTCTTAAGGGCCCTTCAAAACCTAATGATTTTTGTTAAAAAATGTTGATCCCGAATAAAAACGCTAACAAACCAAAAAAAAACGCAAATTTAGAACAAATTCTTAATCTTCCTTATAATTTTCTTTCGAAAGTATACGTTTCCGGCGTAGGAAGCTAACATAACCTAAAATTGTTGAAATTGTGAACTTTTAACACAGAGGAGTTCAACTTTTTGCCAAGAACTTGAATTTTCAAACAAGAAAGACGGAAAAAAATTTTCTACCAAGAAAATTTATGTTTCACCAAAAGAACGAATTACAAAAAATGCATCAAATTTCAACAGAATTGTTCAATTTTGAAGCCAAGAAGACGAATTAGCAACAAAGTAGTTTCTAACCCGAAGATATGACTTTTAGCACAAAAGCAGAATCTCTTACAAATTATTAATGTTTAAACTAAATAGTTCAATTTTTAATCGAATAGTTACAATATCAACCAAAAATATTTATTTGAATGAAAAATCAACTTTTTAATGAAATATTCCGTTTTTCTAATAGATTTGTGCATTTTCATGTAAAAAAGACGAATATTCTACAACCAGATTATGGAATTTTCAACTGAAATGAGAAATCTTTAATGAAAAAAATTAATTTTCCGCAAAGTAGTTCAATTTGAAACCAAGTAGTTGATTTTTGAACGAAATACAAGAATTTTCAACTACTCAACATCAATTCTCTACTGGAAATGTAAAACATGAATTCTCAGATGAAATATATAATTTTCAAGTAATAATGCAGATTTTTATGTAAAGAGATCAAATTTGATAAAATTAAGTTAACTCTTAACCAAAAATAGTTGGATTTTCTTATTGATTTCAACCAAGAAGATAAATTTTCTGCCAAAAGACAAATTTTCTTCTTAAAAATATAATTTGTCAATCAAAAAGTTTGGTTGAATTTTTCATTTTAAAACATCACTTTATAAAAAAAAAGATCTCAACTAAATGAATTTAACCAGAACGGACGAATTGAATGAGTTTTTCAAAATACAGATTAATTTTCTACTCAAGAAGACGCATTCGGAAAAAATTCATAGATCTTCGATAAAATAGTTATATCTCTAAGTTATAGAAAATTAGTTTTCAACTAAAAAAAAAGTCAAATTTTTAGGAAGGAAAATTAATTTTTGACTAAATAAAAAATGAGTCTTTCACGAAATAGTCGACTTTCATGAACAAGCAACGGATTTTCTACCAAGAAGATAAATGACGGGTTTTGAACAAAATACAATAATTTCCCACCAGAGGAGTGTATTCTAGAAATTAGTGAATTTTCAACAAATTATAGTCAAGTTTCAAACCGAGTAGTTGAAATTCAAACGGAAAAGAAGACTTCTAAACCGAAAAGTTTAATTTTCAAATAGAAAGTTTGAGGATCAACCAAGTAGTTGAATTTTCTACCATAATAGTCGGATGGTCAACAAAAAAATATGTATCTTCAACAAAAAAGATCATTTACAACCAAACAGTGAAATTCTAAAATAAAATGATGAATAGTAGATAAAAAACATTAACATCATAACATAAAATGATGAATATTGGACAAAAAAATAATAATTTTATAAAAAGGAGTTCAACTTCTAACTAAGTAATTCATTTCTCAACCAAAAAAGATTAATTTTAAACGAAACATGTTATAGTTGATATTTCAAGCCAGCAAGATTTGACATTGAAATTAAGAATTAACTACGAATTTTTAAAAAATGTAAGAATTTCCAAAAGAGAGTATAAACGAATATTCCAATAAATTTCCACCGAAAAGAAGAAGTTCAAACTAAAAAGATCAATTTTCTACTAAAAGTGTAATAGTTTTTGCAGTTATAATTTCCAAGTAAGAATGAAATGTTTTTCAGCAAAAGAGATCAATTCTCTATTAGAAAAAGGTAACTTCCCACCAAAAAAAGTTGGATTTTCTTATCAGTTATATTAATTCAGTTTGCATTAGAGTGGAAAAACGAAAAAGTTCTAAAGTTATTACTGATATGCACCTTTGCAGGGCCATCTTTCATAAAAATCGAAAATTTTGTTAGAATTATCATAAGGAACGTAACGCAGTTGATGGACGACCCCTTATCATTCAATAAACTTGGAATTTACCTCTGAGCGGAGCTTGAGATTTGGCAGAACAAATCAGTCGCGTCACACCGTCTACGGATTGGCTCTTTGGCTCGTTCTCCTTTTCCTTCTCCTTCTTCTTGCCTAATCTCATAACTAAAGAGAATATGTATTAAATACAACCAGAAATCGCTCCAAAATTATATAAATTAAAAAAATTCAAAGAGCTTTATCCTCAGAACAATACAATGTGTTTCAAAATCTTACTTTTTTGTTTCTTCTCCTTTATCGCAAAGCTCATAGACATGTGATTTCCGGGAGATTCTCCCAAAGGAGGTAGTCTTTGGACGTGAAGGACGCGGAAGGCCTGCCTTAAGGTGCTCTTTCCCTTTTCACCAAGGGACAATTTTCCCCAGTAGTCCAACTGCAATTCCACTGGTTCCCAACCTTCCCTGGGTTGCCCTACATTTGGACTGCTAGGTGGTGTCAATCTACCTGGAGGTGGTGCCTGTGCCCCAGGAGTTGGCAATGAAGGTGGCGATCCTGACATTGAGATTCCACCCTCTTCCAAATCGACCGAGGTTGAAGAAACGCTGTCTGGCCAACCAACTCGTACGTCGTTTACGAAGGGAATGAAGATCTGACTACTGTCATCCGTTTCTCTGAAACAACGTTTTGATAAATCCAAGATCAAAACCGACAATTCTAAACTGCTTTAGGTTGGAAATAGCAGGATCCCAGTGGTTTACTAATCCATATTTTAGGGGAAGAAGAGGTTCTTTTCCTGGAAACTTGAATTATAAAAAAGGGATTTTATTCATTATTAAAATTTCTTTATACCATAATGATATCTCTTGACAATTTCATGAAAGTGCCTCCTGAAGCAGCGCTTTTTCTTTAGCAAGCTTTCTAGTAATTTTTGTGTTTAAATAATAATTTCAGTTGGTTTCGAAAAATCTGTTGAACACTTTAACACTTTCTGCTTATGAAAATTAAAAAAGATCAAAGATCAAAAAATAGATGGGCATAAGAAATAAAGAAAAGCTGATCTTTAAATTGTTTTGAATGTACTTTTTAAAGTATGTAAGGTATACGGAGAATAGTTTCGAGGAACAAAAAAATGCAAAAAATACACAAAAGTTTAATAAAAAACAAATCAAAAAGTACTATTTACGAGTTCAACATTACTCTCTTTTTCGAATCTCTATCTCTAGATGAAGAATAATTTTCCCAACTAAGAATTAACTTACACCATTTTTGTTTGGGAATTGATATTTCTTAGTAGATAATTCAACAATTTTGTTGAAAATTAACCTCCTTGGTTGAAGATTCGTCTTTCAGGGTTGGAAATTTCAAAACTTGTTTGGAACAGATTCTTCTTCTTGACTAAAAAATTTTTCTTCCCTCCACTCAAAAAATTACCTACTTGGTTGGAAATCAACTGTTCTGTTGAAAATTCAAGCGTTCTGTGGAAAATTTTCTTTTCTTTTTTCGGTAAAAATTGAGAAAATTCACTTTATTTTTATTTTCTCATTGACTGGAGAATCATGCTCCGTTGAGAAGTCTTTTTCTTGGATTAAATAACTGAATTATTTATAGTTATATACATTTTTTAAATTGAAAATTTGGATATTTTATTCAAGATAATTTTTTTCTTGATGTGGACATTTATTTTCTTCAACTACAAATTAAATTCTTGCATCTTTTATTGAAGTGATCTTTGGTAAAAATTGATCTCTTCTGATTTTGATTGAGGATTCAACTATTATTTTGGAAATTCGTCCTTTATTTTTGACCTTAACTGTTTTTTGATGTAAAATTAAAAACTTTTTTGGGTGGAATATGACTATTAAATTTTTAGTCAAGAACTAATCTTCTTTGGCTGAAAATGCAACTACTTGATTGAGAGTTGAAATAATTTATTAAAAACTTATCTTTTTGGTTGAAATTTCATCATTTCAGTTCAAAATTCCTCTCTTTGGATGAATATCTATACATCATATTGAAAATTGAACAATTATGTTGGAAAGACATCCTATCCGCTCTTGTTGAAAATCCCACCGTTTTTTAAAATTTATCTTTTTGAATTCAAAATTACTCCATTTGAGTAGAAAATCCAATTCCTTGGCTGAAAGCACATTTTCGTTTGTGAAAAACGCATATGTTTCATTATTAATTCTTCGTTTTTGGTTTTAATGGATTATATAACTGAAAATTCAAGTATTCGGTTGAAAAAGTCACTCTAGGTTAAAATATAACTGTTTTTGTAGAAATTTTACGTTTTGCTTCATAATGAACTATTTTGGTAGAAAATTCATATTTCTGTGTTGAAAATTAAAGTGCTTTGTAAAAAATTCGCCTGTGTGGCTTGAAGAGGCAAGTGTTTGGTTGAAAATTAAACCGTTTTGGTTTAGTGTTCAACTGTTTTGTTGGAAATTCGTCTTTATTGGTAAAATTCAACTATTTTTTATTTAAAATGAACATCTCTTTTTATTGAAAAATATCGAATATTACATTTTCTATTAAGGATTTGCCTTTTTTGATTGAAAATTAGATTACTTATTCGAAAGTTCAGATCTTCGGTTGAAAGTTCTACTTTTTTCGTGTAAAATTCATCTGTTTTGTTGAAAATGCAAAATTTTTACTTTATTTATTGAGAAAATAAAACTTTTAAATTTAATTCAATATGCATAAATGTAAAAATGTATAACAAATTTTTCGGGTTAAAATTCATCTCGTGGTGAGCATTTATTTTGTAGAAAATTCATCATTTTGACTTGAAAATTGAACGATTTGGTTGGAATTTTCGTTCTCCCCTGACTGAGAAATCTTTTTTGGTTAACAATTCGTCTTTTCTGGTAGGAATATCATCTTTTTGGGTAAGCATTCAAATGTTTAGTTAAAAAAAGCTGATTGGATTGATGATTTCAACTATTTTTTCGAAAATCCTTTTCTTGTGCTTGAAACCAGATGTTTTGATTCAAGATACAAACTCATTTGGTGGAAATATCAACTATTAAACTTTTCGTTGGAAATTCATAGGGTTTGGTGGATCCTTCATCATTTTAGTTGAAAATTCAACAGTTATGTAGGAAATACGTCTTTGTGGTTTAAAAATGGAAAAAATTTTGTTGAAATATAATGTGCTTTGGTTGAAGATTCAACTGCTTTGTTGAAAACTGTTTTTTTTTTATTTATTTAAACTATTTTTTATCTGAAATAAACATCTTTTTAGGGTGGTAGTTGTTGAACCAAGTAACAATATCATCAATCATATCATTAGGAACACAGGTGAAAATATCGTCAACATAACGACAAAAGAAAGTGACATAAGGAATATGTGCTAGAGTTTTTTGTTCTAACCGTTCACGAACCAAATTCGCATAGCAGGAGAAATAGGCGAACCCATAGGAATACCGCATATTTGTTTGTAGAATTTACCGTTAAATTTGCAGTAAGAGTTTTTTAAACATAATTGAATGAACTTTAAAAATTTGGTTTTTGGAATTGAATTTTTCAATCTGAAAAAGACATTTTTTATTGTTTTTGCAATCTAAAAGATGTCGTCAAAAGGGATAATAAAACTCATATTATCTATAAGATTGATTGTTCTCGTTGCGATAGCTGTTATGTTGGTCAATCTGAACGATACCTCCATGTTCAGATTAAAGAACATATAAATGATTGCAATCATGTTGACCGTGGTACTGCTCTTGTTCAGCTTTCACATGTTCTTGATCACCAATTTGATTTTAAGAATACAAAAATTATCGCCATTGAATTTGATTACAAAAAACGACTTTTTAGAGAAATGTTTCACACTGTTAAAACAGAAAAACTCAATTAATTTCAGATCTGACACACAGAACATTAGTAATCTGTATATTGATTTGGTAAGAGATGTTTCTGTTTTGGAAAATCTGTAACACAACTGTTGTCATCTTTGCATATGATGGTTTTGGATGTATCCTTTCAATTTTACACACATCCTTGTAACAGTCGATTAATTTTTCATCGTTTTCTTGTATTCTTCTCTTTTATGTATTTTTCATATGTTACTTCTATGCTATCTACATTCAAATTCTACCGCTTCTCATTGTCGCCATATTGTTTTTTGTCTAGAATGACACAACCTCTCTGTTATTTCTCTTCCATATAACACAATCATTTTATTGAGTTCTCCATGCTTGACTTATGTACACACAGGCACCGTTGACTCAGTGCTAAGTTCGTGGCAGCGTATTTAGATCAAAGCGCCGCGTAAAGCAAGAAAGAACTACAATTTCTTTTGCATGTGTCAGTGAATATGTATGTATGCATGGGTGCTTTGAATGTGTAGTTAAAATTGAAATTAAATTAAATTCGGGATAATTTAAAAGAATTAATGCAA
>WSXT02190465.1:0-35857 GCA_011762715.2 Neuroterus valhalla
TAATAGGGTCTCACAAAATCACTAAAAAGCCACTTATCAACTCATATAGAAATAAATAATGCACTTTTTGTAACAATTATCGGTTCAGCCCGTTGAACACAACGCTTTTGTAGAGCGTGACGCGTGCAGCGCCGCACTAGTGACAGAATTTCGCACATAGAAACGATTATCACTAAGGGAAGCAAGTTTTATTCTCACGTCCATGGGAGTCGGATAGGGCTGTTATATACCAATTATTTCACTACATTATGTAAGTTTGGTAAATTGCGATAATAAATAAACTTTTATTGTCGCGAGAATGGACTCAGAGTGAATAATGGATTATTATATATCAATTCATACGTGAAATATTCTATATATGAATAAGTATATAACCTCAAAGTTAGGTTAGATTTGGACACTTTGTATTAGAATAATAATAATTTTGAATAGTAGCAATTGAGTTTATACTTTGTGTAACAATCGTGAATCACTTAAATGCATAAATCAGAATGCATCTGAAAAATTCGACCTCCTGGCATTATTTCGCAACACTAGCGTAATCTAGATTTCAGATTCCAATGCGCATGCGTTAACTTCCTTCCTTCTTGGAGGATATTCGAACCAATCAAAGAAATAAATTTAGAAACTAAAAGAAAAAGAAAAAATAAATAAATAAATTTGTACTAGAAAAGATAAATTTACGAGCAAAAAGAGTAAACTCTATTCAAAATATGAAATTTTGAAGCCGGAAAGACGAATTCGCGTTGAAACACTTGTTTTCTAACCCAAAAATTTGGATGTTCAACCACGATTAATTATTTGCTCCATGAAAGTATGAATTAGTTAAATCTCTTTAAGTTAAATCTTATCTTATCTTAAAGTTAAATCTCATGAAATCTTCTTGAGCATTGTTGGCTCCAATCAGAAAAAGAGATTACAAAAATTGCGCTGCGTAAATTTCGAATTTTTTGACTAATTTTCTGGGTCATGCCACAAGTTTAATTTTAAGAAATTTTTGGAACTTTTGAAAATGAAATTAGTGGAAATCCAAGAACACTGCAGGAATTCACAAATAAATGTGCATAAACATTTGAATGAAATTTGTAACTAAAATCTTCGAAAACAATTTTACTTCTAAATTAGAAAAAGATTATTATGAATTATCACAGTTTTCCATCTTCTCAGTTTTTAAATGAAAAAAGTACTTCAAGCACTCTTTTGAAATATTGCTAAATTATTATTATTATCAAAGAAGAAATATTTCTGAATTATTGATAGAAAACTTGTTTAAATCGTTCATTGTAAATTCATCATTTTTATTTAAAGAATCGTCTACTCGTTCAAAATTTAAACTTGTTTGTTGTGAGCTAAATTTTTATGTTAAAGTTCCGTTATTTCTATTCAAAATTCACCTCTGGTTGAAATTGTAACTACTTTGTTAAAAATCAATTCATACATTTTTGGTGAAAATTCAAGTATTTAGTTGAACATTGATTTCTGAATCTGAAAATTCAAGTATTTCTTCGAGAATTTATGTACTTCATGGGAAATTCGCCTTTTTTGTGGAAAATTATTCTTTATTTCGAAAATTCATTCTTTTGCTTAAAATACATCTATGCATTTGATAATTAATCATTATACCTGAAAATTCACCAGTTTGGTTAAAAATCAATCTCTTCTACTGAAAATTTAACTGTTTCATTTTTAGTGGAAAATTGATCTTTTCTAGTTCAAAATTTGCCAATTTCGGGAAAATTTGTCTTTTTAAATTGAAACTTCAATCATTTCTTTGAACCTTTATATATTTTGTTGAAAAGTCGTTTTTTTTTTGGTCGAAAATTATCTTCTCCTTTGGAAGTTATGATTCTTCCTCAGAAATTCTCCTCTACGGTTAAGATTGCAAGTTAGACAGTTGAACATTTTTCATTTCAGTCGAACATTAATCTACTTAAGAACTCTTATGTTTGAATCATAATTAATTTTTTGAGCCAAAAATGTCACTTTCCATTTTTGTTTGAAAACTTTTATTTTTATAGTTCAAATTTCAACCATCTTGTTGAAAAATTATATTTTTGGTTGAACATTGATTTTTTGTCAAAAATTAAACTGTTTTCGTTAAATGATTATCATTTCAGTCAAAAATTAATCTTTCTGGTTTGAATTTGACTGCTTCAGTTAAATATCTACACGGAGAGGAGTAAACCGTAACCGTTACTGTTAACCCCGTAACTGCTACGCACGATTTCCGAGTAAGAGATAAACAGTAACTGTTACTGCGCTCACATGAAACTTGCTGCATGCATAGTATCTGCTCGGCGCGAGACAGTAAAACGCAACGCAGTCATAGTTACTGCCACGGCAGGAATGGTTACGGTCTCGACAGTCACAGTTCCTGTTTAGTCCGTAACCATCACTGCACGCGCAGTTTTTTGCTTTATCTATGGAATCCTTTAAGCAGGGCGATTTCAGTTTTTGTTGATACATACATTTAGTGAAAAAAACAATAAACGATACTTTCTATTTTTTTTGGAATTAGTTTCTTTAAAATATATACCAGTATTGCCAGTTTATATATTGATCATATTGATAAAATAATGTACGAAACTAACCTCAAAAGTCTTCCAGTTGAAACTCGAAACCCGAAACGACGATCAGCTTATCTTCTCCTCCAATTCATGCAGTTTCTCAAGAAATGTATTAAATTCAATAGGTAATGTGCACGTTCCAATTCTACTAGAAAATCATTAGATTTTATTGGAACTGAAATTTTGTCAGCGATGAGGCATCAAATTTCGTTACCGTACCCATCAAATTTCATTGCACTACTACTGCTGCGCTCGCCGGAGCGATTCGGGTATTAGCAGTAACTATTACTGTCAGCGGAGCAAGGGTGACTGCAGAACGTTTTCAGGTAGCGTACAGTAACTGTTACGGTGTGGCCGGAATAGTTCCTTCGCTGGCAGTAGCAGTCACGGTTTACCTACAATTCGTTTTTAATCCGTAGCTGTTACGGTGTAAACAGTAACTGCTCAGGTTTACTCTTCTCCGTGTACAATTTCATTTCATTTTTTATCTTTTCTTTGTAAAAAGGTAGTCATTTGTTCGACAGTTAGTTTTTTTTTGTTAGACGTTAGTTTTTTGTTGAAAGTTAGTTTTTTTTAATAGGTAATTTTTTTAAATGAAAATTTTCAGAACCGGGAAATGGTCAGGAATTCGAAATCGTCCACCGAATCGCTACCCTGGAAATTGAAATAATAATAAATATAATAATGATGATAATAATAATAAATTTTCAATGGAACATTTTGCAAAGTCATTCTCTCGTATCAATCTCGTATTGAATGCGACTAAACTCAAGGACTTGCCTTATAGGATTGTAGTAATCTTTTGGATTATCTTTGAATAAATAGTATGCTTTACGATCTTGTTTTTCCCTGTTTCAGCACCAGACAGTCCACTGCATCTGAGCAATAGGGCACAAGCCTTCCTTTTGCTAGATAGGCCACAAGCTTCCCTCACCGACGCTGATCATACTGTTCGATTGCGACCAGACTGGGGCAAGGTTAGCACGATTTCTTCCTCATAAAACTAAAAAATGGAAGAAAGATGGAAAAACTGAAAAATTATTAAAGAAAAAACTTCGATTAGGTTCAAATTGACCATTTTTTTATATTAACCATCGATAGCTTTAGTAATCACAGCATTACCGTAAATTACACAGCCTAACAAAAAAATCTTTTTCCTCAAAAAAAGATTCATTTTACTGCATTATGTAAGTTTCAGTGAATAATAATAATCAAAAAACTTCTATTGGCGCAAAAGTAAACTCAGAGTCATTATATATCAATTTATACATAAAATACCAATATCTAGAAAAGTATAACCTCAAAGTTTTAGGTTAGATTTGACATTTCAGTTCTGATCGTCCATTACTTATATTCTCTGTATATTTTGAATCAGTTTGTTTACTGTATACATTATTCAATGTATACATAAGCTCAAAATGTGTGAAACTTACTTGATATGGTGAAATAATAGTTTCTCCGAGAAAAAACAGTTTCAACAAAGAACGTGCTTCTTCACTATGTACGATGAAAATTTAATTTTGAACACTTTGTTTTTGATAAGTGATAATTTTCAATTCTAACTATTACGTTTATGCTTCACAGAACAATCCTAAAAACACTTTCATGTATAAATTATGATGCACCTCAAAAATCCGAGCGCCTTGTTTGTTCGCGATACTAGCGCAATCTAGTTTTTAGATCAGTGATCCCAACTTTGGCATGTAAGACTATTGCGCTTGCCCAGCGTAGCGGTCCTCATTGGCCGCTGTTTGGCGCATGATTCAAGCCAGGAAAAATGAACTATTATCGAAAATAAAATAGACAATTATTATAATTTGCACATTAATGTCAGAAATGACCTAATTTGTAATCAAGATTTAAAATAAAATAATAAGGCGTATATTTCGTAAATAATAGATCATTTTCTTCGGATTATAAAGGTGAACCTATATTTCATTCAGAACAATTACAAATTACGTCATTTCTGATATTCATCTGCGAATTATAATAATTATCTATTGTATTTTTTATAATATGTAATTAAGCCCGCTTTGAATCACGCGCCAAACGGCGGCTAATGAGGACCGCTGCGCCGGGCAAGCGCAATACATGTGAAAGTTGGAATCACTGTTTGGATCCCGAATAATTTAGATCCCGCTTGCACGCGAAATTCTGCTCCAATGAACCGGATACGATTTGGTCCAAATATACTTAACACTCCGGGGTCCTCACATAACCTCAAGAAACCACAAAAAACATTTTTTCCATGTCCGAAGATCATACCATGTTCATCATATGTTTCTTGGACCTGAATTCGCTGAATTCGGATTCAGTGACCCCAAAAACATGGGATAAACATGGTCTCACTCCCGGACCCAAAAAAAATTTCTATGAAGTTTTTGAGGTTATGTCGGAACCCTGACATGCTAAGATTTATTGTTCCTTGGATTCAATTTTAGCACTCCAAAAACATACAATGAACGTGGTCTGCTCCCCAGACTCAGAAGAAAAAGGTAATAAAGAAAATAAAAAAAAAAAAGGTTTAAAAGAGAAGTAACAATCTCACACAATTTTTTGTACCTAATTTCACATTCCTTGTCGAAAATTGGCGTTTTTTTTGAAAAATCATAAGATTTCCTATTATTGTTCTCCAGAGGCATAAAATCCACATTTTTATTAAATCTTCCATTCTTCTGGCGCATAAGATAAAATGCTTGATAAAAATTTCAGGTTATGTCCGTGTTTTTCAAAGAAAATCGGTAAATCTTTCAAAGAATACTTACTATTTCAAGACAATTTAGGGTTATATCTACCTGATTTTTCTTAGATTTTATCCATTGTTGAAATCAGTTTTTCTGAACCAAAACAATAGGTTAAAAAGAGAATTCACAATCTTGGAACAATTTTTTCTTACGTGATTTCACATTTTTTGTCGGAAATGGGTGTTTTTGATAAAAAATGATAAGATTTTCTATCATTGTTCTTCGGAGACATAAAATTTACATTTTTTATAAAAACTTCAATTCTGTTGGCGCAAGAGACAAAATGCTTGAAAACAATTTCAGGTTATGTCAGTATTTTTCCACAGAAATTGGTAAAGTTTTCGAAGAATATTTACGATTGCAAGACAATTTAGGGTTATGTTGACCTGATTTTTCTTGAATTTTATCCTTTGATGAAATCAGTTATTCTGAACCAAAACATAGAGTTTAATTGTTACGTAATTTCAGATTTTTGGTCGAATATTGGTGTCTTCGTTAAAAAAAAAAACATAAGATTTTCTATCATTGTTCTTCGGAGACATAAAATTTACATTTTTGATCAAATCGTTAATTCTGTTGGCGCAAGAGACAAAGTGTTTGATAACAATTTTAGGTTATGTCAGTATTTTCCAACAGTAATTGGTGAAGGTTCCGACGAATTTGTACTATTTCAAGACAATTTAGGGTTATGTTGACCTGATTTTTCTGAAATTCTATCCGTTGATGAAATCAGTTATTCTGAACCAAAAACAATGAGTTTAAAAGAGAATTTACAATTTGACACCATTTTCTGATACGTTATTCCATTATTTCCTTCAAAAGTTCGTGTTTTTGATTAAAAAATCATAAGATTTTCAATTATTATTCTTCGGAGACATGAAATTTACATTTTTCATCAAATTTTCAATTCTGTTGGCGCGAGAGACGAAATGTTTGATAACAATTTCAGGTTATGTCCGTGTTTTTCAACAAAAATCGGTGAAGGTTTCGAAGAATATTGACTATTTCAAGACAATCGAAAGAATTTCATGAATTAACACCAAAATTTTCTTGATAAAATACAATTATTTTCTAATCAACATTTTTTGCTTTGCAGGGTCATTATAGGAGAGGGCTTGCTTTGTCGGCATTAGGGAGGCACGAGGAGGCAGTGTTCGCTCTCTGTACGAGTGTGGCGATTGACAAAAATCCGCAAAGTGTTCGTCCTGAACTTACAAGAGTATGTATTTTCAACTGAATAATCAAATTTCTAAACAAAATAGATGGATAAATTAACAAAAATATTTGGATTTCCAAATTTGCATTCCTCAACAAAAAAGTTCATTCTCAATCAAAAATTTTAAAATCCTCAAGCCAAACGACGAATTTTTCAGGAGGAAGTTAACAAAAAACGAGGACTTGGAGAGAACAGTTCTATTCTCAACAAAAAAGCGCTTTTCCAACTTTGAACAAAAAAGTTCATTCTCAACCATAAAAGCTGGAATTTTTAACCCAAAATGACTAATTTCCGATAAAACAGATCAATTTTCGACTAGAAAGGAAGAATTTAACAACATAGTTGGATGTCCAACAAAATAATTTAATATTCAACAAAAATAGATGCATTTTCAACCTAAAACAATGAACTTTTAACATAATTTATGAATTTTTAACATAATTCATGAATTTCTAACCAAAGGTTTAACCTTCATCTCAAGAATTGAGTTTCCCAATGAAAGACGGGTTTGTCAAATTTCTTGATCAAAACAAGGACTCCAAAAAAATGTCCAATCAAATAATTTTAATCAAAACAGATAAATTTTCAACAGGTAAATTTTTCGACTAAGTTGGTTCCCTTACAAAATATCAGAATTTTGGAACCAAATTTATTAACTTTCTATAAAAAAAAAAAATTTGAATAACACATTATTCAAAGAATATTATTTTATTTTCAGCTAGAAAGACAAATAATCTACAAAGCAGTGGAATTTCATATCTAGAATAATTATTATAGTTGAATAGTTGAGTCGATTTTTCGATCAGAAAGAATGTATTTAACAAAAAAATCGAATTGCCGATTAGAGAAAATTTTGTATTCCACAAAATAGTTGAATATTCAACAAAATAATTAAATATTCAACAAATTGATTCATCTTTAACCTACAAAGATGAATTCCCAACCAAGAAGATGATGTTTCACAAAAACACATATTTTTAACAAAATACATAAATTCGCAACTAAAAGATTAAACTTTCATCCGAAAAATTTAATTTTTAATCAAGAAATGGGATAGTTTAATTTTCTTTTCGAGAAATCGCTTTTAAACATAAACAGAATTTTTATTCATTTAAATTCAACTTAGATAAATTTTTACAAAATAGTTGAATGTTTGACTGGAAAGGTGCATTTCTAACAAACCAGATTAATTTTCTACCTGAGAAAAATCATTTTCCAAAAAATACATAAATTTTCAGCTAGAGAGCTGGAGCTTGGAAAAATTAAGGGCAAAAGAATAAATTTTCAACAAATAAGGTCAACATCCAACAAATAAATTCAACTTTCAACTAAATAGTTGGATGTTTAACCGAAGACGATAATTCTTGAATAAATAGTTAGATTTTCAAGCAGAAAAATGAACTTTTCGTCAGTAAGATTATTGTTTCACAAAAAAAGGATTTTCTCAATCACAGAAGTTTATATATAGTTGAATTTTAAAAAAAATACTTCAATATTCAATCAAAAATATTATTCACCAACCAAAAAGTTAATTAACAATAAAATAGTTGAACCTTCGACTAAAATTATAGATCTTAAACAATAACGAAAATTGTTCACAAAGTTGTTCAACTTTGTAATACGCAATTATCTTCAACGAGAAAAGATTGAATTCAAGCAAATGATGTAATAATTCTGTTTTCAACCAGCGAAGATTTTAACTTCAAATAAAAAACAATTAAATACAAAAAAAGATTTTCGAGGAAAATAGTAGAATTCTCAATAAAAACAGATCGAATCTAAACATAACATTTGTATTTTTAATTGAAAAGATGAATATTGAAGCTGGAAAAATGAATTTACTAAAACACAGCCGATTTTTTAACCAAATAGTCGGTCTTTTAACCCAAGAGGCGTTGTTCCAACAATTGGATAGATTGTTTTTACCTAAAAAATTATTAGTCAAATACAAAACAAATCCACCCTCATTTTTACCGCCTGGAATAAAAAAATTTCAAAACTAAACCTTCAAGATCAATTCATGCTTTCAACTTCGAATACAGTTGAATTAATAATGAACGGTTTTTACGATTAAAAAAATTCAAACTCGAATCGTTAAAAATTGAACAAAAACTATGTCTAAAACTGAAGTATTGAGAAGGAAGAATCAATGCAGATAGAGTAAATCAATGAATAAATTAATAAATTCATGAATAAAAATCAGATTATCATAGTTAATTTGAGAATTTAGAGTCTCAGAAAATTACTCAATTCGCAGATATATTTTCCCTTATATAGTTTTGTAATCTCGATCTTGGCAAAATTATATAATGAGCAAGTTGTTTGTGTAAGATTTAAGTTGCCTGCGGTGACAAAGCTTGACGACTGTATCTAACGCAATTCGTTTTTAACTTGCTTAATACTATTATCATATAAAATCTATTGTTACCTAATACTCTTCCTATTAACCGATTAAACTCTATACGTCAGAATGTATTACGTTTAGTAAATTATCCAGTCAAGAAAAAAAAATATTTTCAATTAATTTTTCATTCAATAAATAGATACGATTCCTTACTCTATGTATACCCTTCCAAATATCTTGAACCCCTACAGTTAACAGCTAGATTTTAATTTAGAGATGCTTGCACTCGCCTGAAAATTTGGTCAGGGAAGTGGAAAACTGCAGAAAACCAGAACTCTTAAGTCACTTATTCGAGCGCTTACCGCGCCTATCTATGCTTAACGTTCGAGATTCCGGAGAGTCGAGAATCACCACTCAGCTAATATTGTCGATTTTAATAAATAAAAGCAAGTGATCATTATTAAAAATGATTTTATTTTAGGTACTCCATCGAGCATTATCGCCAAATTTGAGGAGGAATAAGAACGCTTTTATTTTAACTCCATACAACTCAGTTGAGAATGTGATCCGCAAAAAAAGAAAACGTCATCATTTGTTGCTGCCCTTAATGAGCCCGAGTCATAGACATCGAAGAGCAGCACTAAATACTTCCGATTGTGAAGATAACAATAGTGGAGGGGAGGAAGAATTCACTCAGGTAAGAAAAAAAAGGTTATAAACTAAAGGAGGAAACTGATTTAAAATTAAGGGAATTTGGAATAAATCAGAATAAAAATGCTTCTTCAACAAACATTTTTTAACAGCGACATTCTCGGAAACTGAAAAAATAAAGTATCTCAAGATCGAGTTTGAATAAAACAGTCTAAGTCGTTAATCAAGTCGCCTAATTCTTCTTAGTCCCCACTCCGTCACACCCACTTCCCCGCATTTCTACTCTCATCACTTTTTTCTTCTTATTCCCCCTCCAATCGTTTTATCCTCCCTCAAAGCATATCATTTCCCCTCCCTTCATGCCTTATTATCCCCCCTCAATACCCTCCCTTCATTTTCCCTCGCTCCAACCTTCCTCATATCCTCTTCCCTAAATTCCCCCCGCTTACTCCTCCTCGCTTTCCCTCTTTTATACAATGAACAGACACCCGAACGGATATCTTTTCCTCATTCCACCTCCTCCCACTTCCCTTTCTAGGCCCCTTCTCCCTTTTATACTTCTATATCCTCCTTTCCTCTTCCGTTTGCATCTCCTTTTTCCGCTTACCACCCTTCTATCTAACTTCTCAATACTTCCACTGCTATGTTTTCCCCTTACTTCATATAGCCTCATTCATCCTCTTATTCATACAATGGACGGACAGTAGACTGGGACCACTTCCCCTCATTCCATCTCCTCTCACTTCCCTTTCACTTACCGTACCTTATCAACTTTCCTTATTATTCCGTCTCACTGTCCCTTCCTTCAGTTATCCCTTCTCTAATTTCCTCTTTCTTCCTAATTTTTTTAGGACAGATGGATACATGGCCGATACCACTCGCTCTTATTTCATCTCTCCTTACTTCCACTCTTTCCAGGTCTCTTCTCCCCTTCCCAGTTCTATCTCCTCCTTCCTCTCCAGAAGTCATCTCCTATTTCCCTTATCACCCTTCGGTCTTACTTCCCGATACTTCACTCCTATGTTTTCCCTCTACTTCTGATAGCGTGATTCCTCGTCCACTTACTTCCCGTTATTTTTCATCCCTTCCTGTTATTCATACAATGGATGGACAACCGAACGGAACCACTTCCCCTCATTTCATCTCCTCTCACTCAACCCCCCACGTATCTTAACTTATCAACTCTTCTCCTCATTCCTTCTCACTGCTCTTCTCTTATTTGTCTCTCCTCAAATTCCCTCTTACTTCCTTATATTTGTAGAACAGATGGACACTTGACCGACACCACTCAACCTCATTTCACCTTTCCATACTTACACTCTTTCTAGGTCTCTTGCTCCCTTTTCCACTCCTGTCTCCTCCTTCCTTCTCCCAATGTCATCTCCTATTTTTCCTAACCACCTTTCTATTTTACTTCCCAATACTTCCACTCCCATGTTTTTACCTTACTTCTGAAAGCGTAATTTCTCCCCCATATACTTCCCCTTATTTTCCCTCACTTCCTCTTATTCATACAATGGACGTATAGCAGACCAGAATCACTTCCCCTCATTTAATCTCCTCTCACTTCCTTCCGCGCAGCTTACCTTAATAACTCTTCTCATCATTCCTCCTCATTCTTTTTCCCTGTTTTTGTCCCTCCCCTAATTTCCTCTTACTTCCTAATATTTGTATGACTTAGGTCCTTTCCCCTCCCGTTGTCATCTCCAATTTCCCATTAGTACCCTTCTATCATACTCCCCAATACTTCCATTCCTATGTTTCCCCCCTTTTTTTGCTGGCATTATTCCTCTTTCAATTGCTTCCCCTTATTTTTCCTCACTTCTTATTTACGCAATGGACGGACAGAAGACCGGAACCACTTCCCCCCATTCCGCCTCCTCTTACTTCCCTTTCACCTACTTTACATTATCAACTCTCCTTTTTATACCTCCCCACTGCCCCTTTCTTTAGTAATCCCTCCTCTAATTTTCCCTCACTTCCTACATTTTGTAGGACAGATGGTCACTTGACCGACACCAATCGCTCTCATTTCACCTTTCCTTACTCTTCCTAGGTCTCTTCTCCCCTTTTCCACTCCTATCTTCCCCTTCCCTATCCCAATGAAATCTCCTATTTCCCCTTACCACCCTTCTATCTTACTTCCCAATACTTCCACTCCGCTCCACACCACTACATCTCATTTCATCTTCTCTTTCTTCCCTTTTCTGACCATCCTGCCCCCCTCCTCATTTTCCCGGTACTTTTTCCGTCAGTTTTTCTTCCTCGAATGTCCACTCATTTCTTATTATTTGTGCAACGGAGAGACAGCGACCAAAACTACTTCCTGTCAATTAACCACCTACACCATTTCCACTCTCTTCACGTCTCCACCCTCATTTTCCCTCTTATCTTCTCATTTTTTCTCCCTTTTACCTCTTATCTTTCGTTAATACTCTTCCTCTCGTTTTTCCATACTTTTTCTCCCATAATTTTCTTATTCTTTCCCTTGGTTCACTTCCTCAAGAACAATTGTTGATGTTATGACCAAATTGATAAACAAAAGTGATTCTCCTGATTCTCTCAGTTTCCAATTATTTCGCAGTTGCAACAATTCGTACACAACAGTTGAGAGCAATAAATATTTACCTTAAAATTACACAATTTTAGAATAGTTGCAATCGCTAATTCATGTTGGGAAATAAGGCAACCCAAATACATTCGTAACTTCAAGAACCTAATGTATATACTCAACCGGTCGAATTCCTGGCGATATTAATCTGTCTAGTTACGTAACAACAAATGAACTTTAGTAAGACCAGAACCGTGGAATTGAATCAGCGGGAAATAATTTAATCCAAAATTTTATTTGATAAATTCTACAACCTGTTATCTTTTGAATTTTTAAGTTCGTTTTAATTTTTAATTTCGTTCTAATTTTTACAGACAATCTTTAGATCGCCTTTATCAAGTATGACGCCACTAGACAATGTGAAATTGCATACAACTTTAAACAGGGTATATCAAGATGTCGAGAAGTTGAAAAGTAAGTCCAAAAGCAGAATCTACAAAAATTAAATCTCTAGTTCTAGAAGTATAACTTTTTCTCCCATTTTCTTTTCAATTTTTTCTTCTGATCAAAATTGTTAAGAAACTATTATGATTATAACAATTTGAGGATGATTAGTCGATTCATCAGATTCTGGCGTTTTGATTTCCACCCTTATTGATGTAAATCCATCTAATCATAGGACTGGAATCACGCCCTGCAGAAAATTTCCTACCACCCCTCTCTGGTGGCGCAACCAGTGAATTGGACTGCATTCTTTGCTGCAGGCTATTGTGGAAACCTGTCACGACACCTTGTGGGCATACGTACTGCTGGATGTGTTTAGACCGTTGTCTAGATTATTCCTCCTCCTGCCCCCTTTGTGTCACTTCCCTGTCTGATGTAAGTAAAATAATACTAAAAAAAATAGTGTTGGCCTAATTAATCGTTAATTAGGTAATTTATATCTCTTCCTTAACGTCTTCCCTCCACTTACTTCCCATTGTTCCCTTTTCCAGTTACTACCTGTCATTCCCTCCCTCTTGATTCCCCTGACCTCCTTTCTTTCCACCTCGCCTTTCTTTCACTTAAACACTTCTTCTCCACTCACTTCCCATTTCTCCACTTTCCTCAACCTTATTCCCTTTTATTATCTTTCCCCTTATTTCTTTTTCCTCCCCTCCTCTGATGTACCATAATCATCTACTCAAATAGCTCTCCTTATCATGTCCTATACTTTTGAGATATATCCTTTCATATCATATTATTTCATATCATACCAAACCAGATCACGTTATATCGATTTCATTTTGTCCTATAACATTATATTCTATTCTACCATATTCGATATAAAACTAAGGTAAAAAAACCAAGCACCCACTTCGCCTTATTTCTCCTTTTACCTATTTTGCTCATTTACACCTTTTTCCTCGCATTTCACGTTCCTTCACTTTTCCCTCTTTGTCCCCTTTTTGTTACTCCTTTACCTGTGTATGTTCAATAATACTGGGAAATGTAGCCTATTAAGTCTTTAACAATACCATTCCAATCTTGCTCTTACCCTCTACTCTGCACTCATTTCTCTCTATTTCCTTGCCTGTTAATCCCTATCGAGTACCCTCTTTTACTTTCCGCTATTTCCTTCTCTTTTCACCTACCCTCTCTGCAATTTTCTCTACCTTATTCCTCCTCGCTACCCTTCGCCTTACGTCTTCTTCTTCTCCTCCTTTTATAATTTCTTGTAATTACAATCTCTCATATTCTTTCTCATCTAGTCCTATCCTATACTATCATAAGTATTATATCCTATTATCTCATGCATCACATCCCATCCTATCATATTATTCCATATTCTATAGTATTCTATTTTATGTGGAGAAGAGGAGGAAAAAAGATTATTCACTTCCTTTCCCTCATATCTCTCGTCTTTTCATAACCTTCATTATACCCCTTTCCACTCAATTTATGTTCCCTCATTTCTCTTTTTTTTGTCTCTTTTTTGTTACTTTCCTTCCTTATGTAAACATAACGATATTAGAAAATAATCAATTGTCGTACCCTATCAGGTCGTTGATGAGGGCATTCTCATCTCTTTCTTAGCCCTAATTCTCTTCTTCCTGATTCTCCTCACTTTCTCTTACTTCTACTTCACCACTTTCTCCTTCCTCCCTATACTTTCCTTTAACATCATTACTCCTTTCTACTTTTCCCCTCATGTTATTTCCTGTTACTATCTCTTCCTTTATCCTTTTCTATCTAGTCCTATTCTATTATATCATTCATTGTATACCATATCATATCATATCTCTTCTTATCCGATCCTATCATATTCTATTCTATTCTGTGTGAAATCAGGATGATAAAAACTTATTTCCTCCCTTCCCACCTTGAATCCTCTCATTGATCTTCCTCCCTTATATTTATTCCTCTTTACTCCTCGTTCCCTCACTTCTCTTCCTTTTCTTTCTTTGTGTCACTTCTCTTTCTAATGTAAGTACTATAATGATGGAAGCAAAAAATAGTCTTAGCCTTTTGAGTCGTTGAAGAGGCTGTTCCAATCTGCCTTACCCTTTTCCTGCACTCACGTTCCCTCGTTTCCTTTTCCGCTGCTTCTTATCATTTCCTCTCTCCTGGTTTTTCTCACTTCCTCTCTTTTCACCTCTCTTTCTCCCACTTTGCCATTTCTCCTTCTCTCACTCCTCTTCCCCTCACTTTCCTTAACCTTATTCCCTCCCACTTTCCTACCCCTTATTTCTTTTTCTTTCCCTCCAATGATTTCCCATAACTATCTCTTTTATACTTTTCTATTCATGTTCTTTCCCATCGTTATATATCCTATCCTATCATAATATATCATATCGTATCATATTATATCGTGTCATATAATATCATATCGTGTCATATCATATCTTATCCTATTATATCCTATAAATGGAAATGAATTATTCCCCTCCTCCTTATTTTCCTTCCCTTTACTTTCCCTTCCTGACACTTATTTCCTCCTACTCCATGTTCCGTCGCTCCACCTCTTTTGAACCTTCTGTGTCATTCCTTCTACTGGTGCAAATACAATATTACTGGAAAAAAAGTTATAGCATATTAAGTCGTTAATAAAGCCATTTCTATCTCTCCCTTACACTCTCTCCTCTATCTACTTCCCCTTGTTCCCATTTCTCGTTACTTCCTATCATTCTCCTATATCTTCCTACTTCCTCTTCCTTTACCTTCTTTTACATCCACTCTCCTACTCTTCTCCCTCTTGCTTCCTCACCGCCACTTTCCTCAACCTCATCCTCGCTCACCATTCTTCCCTTTATTTCTTCTTCCTTCCGCTTCTTTATTTTGTATGATAATCTCTTCTTTTATCCTTTTTTATCTTGTTATATTCTATCCTGTCATATTCTATCCTCTAATATCCTATCATAACATCATAATCCAATATATCATATCATACCCCATCTCATCCTATACTATCTTTTTCTATTCTGTTCAATGTAAAATTGAAATGAACCAAAATTAACACCTAACTTTCCTACATTTCTCCTTGCATCACTTTCCCTCTCATACGCCTATTTCCCTTCACTTCTCCTCATTTGCTAATTTTGGGTCAACTTCCTCTCTGATGTAAGAACAATAATACTGGAAAGAGAAAATTATTTTTATTCCATAAGGTCATTAATAATGTCATTCCAATCTCTTTCTCATCCTCTTACCACGATTTACTCTCCCTTATTTGACTCTCATGTTACTCCACATCATTTCCACTCCCCTAATTCCCCTTGCTTCCTCTTCATTCACTTCCCCTTACTTCCGCTCCGTCACTTCCTGTCCTCTCACTTTCTCACCCTAAACTTTCCTTCAACTCATTTGCCCTTACTACTCTTTCCCTTATCTCTTCTTCCTTCTCAACCCATAATTCTCCATGCTTACCTCCTCTTATATCCTGTCCGATCCTATCTTATTATATCCTATCATATCATATTCCATCTGATACCATCCATTCCATTATATTATATGTGAAATTAAGATGGCCGAGAATGAATCCCTTTCTTTCCCTAATTTCTTTATTCATCACTTTCATCACTTCCCTACCCCAAAAGCATAATCTTATTTTTCCTTATCGTAAACAAAATACCTATTTCAGGATTTTTTTCACTTAAAAACTTGTGTTCACGTTTGGGGATACCCTATTCTTTAATAAATAGTTGTCGAAGAAAGCGTAATTGAATCTGACCAATCAGAATCAAGCCGATAAAAGTCTAATTATCATATGGAAAAAATCCTAAATTTAAAATCATGATTTATGGGAATCTGTAAACTTCAAGGAAGTTAATATAAAGAACGGCTGAAGAAAGTAGAATTTTTAAAATTTTGTAAATGTTCCCACGCTAATTGAGGATGAAATAAAGCCTTAAAAAGTTCTGAGTTGATTCTGAAAACTGTACACATAGTAAAACTCACTATCACCTCTTTGTGAATGAGAAGTTATGCCTGCTTGCGGATAACGATGCTGGAGATTGAAATTGTTGTTTGTGGTCTTGAAAACTGCTTCCGTGTTTGCATGTAACCATAATTTTTCATTACCTCAATTTTTGTGATTATGCATGTTCAGATAATTTTCCGAACTTCAATTATTGGTGCATGAATTAATAATACTTAATTCCGGCCAAGAAAAATCGATTCCTCAGAAGTCGAATTATCCAAATCTGATTCACTCAATTAAATTTCGGATGATAAGACCGTTAAGTTGAGATATTATTAAAAGTTAATGATGGAATGGAATATTTTCGAAATTTGTTGGAATACAGAACATTATTGTAATAATAGTTAGTAATTATTTGATAGTTGAAATCTAGGAATGTTAGGTTAGAATTCCAATTTTTATAGTTACACTATTCAAGAAGCCATAAATCAATATTTAAAAGCATTGAAGATGATTCTAGGAAGAAACTAAGTTAAAACTGATCTTCAAAGAAGATTTTAGAGTAGAAGAAAAACATTTTTGAGAGCAGAAGCAGATAGCATCCTGCTCCCATGAATTAACCCCAAAATAGGAAGGCAGTTGTAAATCGACTAGTGTGACGTTGTACCCAGAATAACGGAGGCGCCAATTTTGAAGAATTTAAGGTGGATAATTTGAAGAAAATATATTTTTGTAAGGAACATAGTTTTTGGTTCAAAACTCCATCTGAAACATGAACAGCGGACCCAAGTTCCAATCACCAACTGTGGTTTTAACTTTGCATTATCAATTATAGTTTCTAATTTATTAGAGAATTTGTCAAATTTTGCTCTTGATATCCAAGTTGTGTTAGTACCTGACTCGAAATTTTATGAAATCCGTAACAGCGATCCTTTTAGATGTCTAGATATTTTCTAATTTAGTTATCATTTTTGAAAAACATCAGTAGTTTTTGTTACCGCTTGCTCTAGCCGAACCACGAGTTGGAGTGAAGTTGAAAAATTCGATGGATTCTGTTTTTTTTTTAACTTTCTGATGTTATAACTCCCCCTTAAAAAATCAAAAATATTCCTACTAAGTGTCATTTGACGTGGAATTCCATGAGCTACAAAACTATATTAAATGTCTTCAATTTTTTCCCAACGAGTTATCATCTCTTGAAGGCATCATTAATTTTTAATACCACTTTCTGAATTAGGTCACTGAAGTTTCTGTGATAGCCGAAAGCTAAACTCGAACTGCAATCCATGTATGGATTTGTTCATTCTTTTTCAGTATTTGGAAAAATTGATTCCTGGAAATTTTATGCCCTTCTGAAAATTTTCCTGAATCATACCATAAGCTGAAATTGAGTTGCGAAATTCTCTGAATTCTGGGTTTTTTGTTCTTCTTGATGTTATAACTCCTCCTTGAAAAATCAATTATATTCCTGCTGAAGGTCATTCGACGCGGAATTCCATGAGTTACAAAACCATATTATTTAAAAATGTCTTCAATTTTTTCCCAACCAGTTATCATCTCTCGAAGGCATCAGTGATTTCTGGTATCACTTTCTGAATTAGGTCTCTGGAGTTTTTTTGATGGCCGAAAGCTAATCTCGAACTGCAATCAACGTATGGATTTTGTCATTCTTTTTCAGTATTTGGAAAAATTGATTCCTGGAAATTTTATGCCCTTGTCCTAATTTTCCTGAATCATATCACAAGCTGAAATCGAGTTGCGAAATTCTCTGAATTCTGGGTTTTTTGTTCTTCTTGATATTATAACTCCTCCTTAAAAAATCAATTGTATTCCGGCTGAAGGTCATTCGACGTGGAATTCGATGAGCTACAAAACCATATAATTTAAAAATGTATTCAATCTTTTCCCAACAAGTTATCATCTCTCGGAGGCATCAGTAATTTCTGGTACCACTTTCTGAATTAGGTCACTGGAGTTTTTGTGATAGTCGAAAGCTAAACTCGAACTGCAATCAACGTATGGATTTTGTCATACTTTTTTTAGTTTCTGGAAAAATTGGTTCCTGGAAATTTAATGCCCTGGTCTAAATTTTCCTGAATCATACCACAAGGTGAAGTCGAGTTGCAAAATTCTCTGAATTCTGGGTTTTTTGTTCTTCTTGATGCTATAATTCTGCCTTAAAAAATCAATTACATTCCATCTGAAGATGATTCGACGTGGAATTCCATGAGTTACAAAACCATGTTATTAAAAAATGTCTTGCATTTTTTCCCAGCGAGTTATCATCTTTCGAAGGCATCAGTAATTTCTGATACCACTTTCTCAATTAGGTCACTGGGGTTTTTGTGTTTGCCGAAAGCTTGAATCAAACTGCAATCAATCTATGCAATTTTTTGTCCTTTCTCAGAATCTGGCAAGATTGATTTCCGAAAATTTTATTATCTTGTCCTGATTTTCCTGAAAGATATCACAAGTTGATGTCGATTTGCAAAATTCGATGAATTCTGTTTTTTTTTTTCTAATGTTATAACTCTTCCTAAAAAAATCAATAATATTCCTTCTAAGAACCATTCGACGCGGAATTCCATGAACTACAAAACCACATCATTTAAGAGGGTCTCGTATTTTTTCCAAACGACTTATCATCAAACTTAATGTCCTCATCCTGATTTTCCTGAATCATACCACAAGTTGAAGTCAAGTTGCAAAATTCGATGAATTCTGTTTTTTTGCAAATTTACTAATGTTATAACTTCTCCGGAAAAAATCAATAATATCCTCACTAAGAGTCATACGACGCAAAATTTTATAAGCTTCAAGACCGTCTTTTACAAAAATGTCTTGAATTTTTTCTAAACGAGTTATCATCTCTCAAAGTCATCAGTAATTTCTGGTACCACTTTCTGAATTAGGTAACTGGAGTTTCTGTGACAGCCGCAATCTGAACTCAAACTGCAATCAATCTCTGCAATTTTTTTTCCTTTTTAGTATTTAAAAAGATTAATCCCTTCAGATTTAGTGTCCTTATCCTGATTTTCCTGAATCATACCACAAGTTAAAGTCAAGTTGCAAAATTCGATGAATTCTGTTTTTTTTTTTTTTTTTACCAGCTTTCTAATGTTATAACTCCTCCTAAAAAAATCAGTAGTATCCTCACTAAGAGTGATTCGACACAAAATTCTATGAGCTTCAAAACGGTCTTCTACAAAAATGTCTTAGATTTTTTCTAAGCGAGTTATCATCTCTCAAAGTCATCAGTAATTTCTGGTACCACTTTCTGAATTCGGTAACTGGAGTTTCTGTGATAGCCGCAATCTGATCTCACACTGCCATTAATCTATGCAATTTTTTGTTCTTCTTCAGTATTTAAAAAGATTAATCCCTTCAAATTTAATGTCCTAATCCTGATTTTCCTGAATCATACCACAAGTTGAGGTTGAGTTGCAAAATTCGATAAAATCTGTTTTTTTTTTTTTTTAACAAACTTTCTAATGTTATAACTTCTTCTAAAAAAAATCAGTAATATCCTCACTAAGGGTCATTCGACGCAAAATTTTATGACCTTCAAAACTGTCTTTCACAAAAATGTCTTAAATTTTTTCTAAACGAGTTATCGTCCCTCAAAGTCATCTGTAATTTCTGGTACCGCTTTCTGAATTAGGTCACTGGAGTTTGTGTGATAGCCGCAAGCTGAACTCAAACTGCAATCGAATAATGGATTATTTTGTTCTTTTTCCAGTACCTGGCGAGCAGCCAAAAGACTGTGACGGACTTCGTGGAGAGGGCTCTGAAGATCGTGGCGCCGAAAGAATACACTTCGAGGGCGGCGAGTCATCGACACGAGCTGGTTCAAGGCCTCGGTCTTCTGGGAAGTGAAGAGATCGCCGTCTTCGTCTGCACAACAGCATTCCCATGCGTTGCATGTCCCCTCTTTGTATACGAGCCGAGGTATAGACTGATGGTGAGAAGATGCGTCGAAAGTGGCGTTCGCCAATTCGCCATCGCGGCGTGCCTCAACAGAGAAGCCACGGGTGCCAAAAGGTGACTTGTTATTTTTCAAAATAACTTCCTCGGGGACATTTGAATCATCCTCCCTAATATTTTACTTGAACAACAACACCGGAAAGATGATTTGCAAAAAATTTTGAGTCATATCGAATCAAAAACATTTCTATTTGTGCTGCTTTCTAGAGTAAAAGCTCTATAGGCGCGTTATGAACTTTCATTGCGGTGACGCTCCTATTGGAACAGTGACAACAGTGACAATGTGCACTTGCCTCTTGCACAGTCTAGTTTAGTGGCCACTACGTAGTACGCAAACGTACCTTCTGCGTTATTGTTCGTAGAAGCACGTTTAGCCAGTGTTGACGCAACGAGAATATTTTGATACGCAAGTCATTTTTTTAACCCTAATATTGAATCTTTGATCCGGAATTCATCTGATTTGGTTAAAAATTAAATTTTCAATCAAAATAGAAACGACTCCATTTTTGTCAAAAAGTCTAAAATTATATTTTCCATACGTATTTTATCGACCCCTATCTCGGCCAATGTCGTACGCTGAGAGCGGACAGTACCTAAGCAGGCAATTTTCCCATTGCGCGAACGGACGAAAAATACATAGAAATAGTTCAAATATACAAAATCATTTATAAATTTTTATACTATAGCATATTTTAAGCACACGCAACTCTATTTTTTATTGTTTATATGGTAAAAAGTGGAATTTAAGCAAAATTCTTTTTCCAGGTATGCGGAATTCGGCACCATGTTAGAAATTCGAGATCGAGTTTTATTGAAAGATGGATGTAGTATTTTGAGTACACTAGGTGCCAGGAGGTTTAGAGTTTTATCTGGAGGGGAAAAAGATGGTTACGATACCGCTCGAGTGGAGTTCTTGAGAGACTCAGCTGTTCAGCCAGATCAAGTGCTCAATCTTTTGGAACTTCATGAGAAGGTAAATAATTGATATAATCACCTGATTTTTCTTCAATTCTTTGAATCCTTCCAAATGCCTTATAATTATTCTGAATTATTTTGAATTCCTTCATTTTTCGGGAATATTATAAACTTTTCCTAGTTTTCACAAATTCTCATGAATGGTTACTTATTCTCTTGGATTCTCCTGAATCGTCTCGAGTTCTATTGAATATTTCGAATTTTTCTGCTAATCCCTTGATTTTTCTTCAATTCTTTGAGTCCTTCCACATGCCCTCGAATTCTTCAGAATTCTTCTCAATTATTTTACAATGCTCTGAATTCTATTGAACATTTTTAATTCTTTCGGATTCCCTTAAATTCTTCCAAAGTTTCTTGAATTCTGTTGGATGTTTTGAATTTCGTCTGTTAAATTTTGCTTTCCTTATCATTATTCTGATATTTTAAATTCCTTCATTTTTCGGAATATTCTAAATTTCTTCTAGTTTTTACGAATTCTCATGAATGGTTAGAAATGATCTTGGATTCCTTTGAATGGTCTCGAGTTCTTTTGAATATTTCTAATTCTTATGCTAACCCCTTGATTTTTCTTCAATTCTTTGAGTCCTTTCACATGCCCTCGAATTCTTCAGAATACTTCTCAATTATTTTACATTATTCTCAATTCTATTGAATGTTTTTGATTCTTTTGGATTCCCTTGAATTCTTTCGAAGTGTCTTGAATTCTATTGGTTGTTTTGAATTTCGTTTTGTTCCCTTGCGTTCCCTACAATTATTCTGAATATTTTGAATTTCCTAATGTTTCGGAATATTCAGAACTTCTTCTAATTTTCACGAATTCAGATGAATTCTCACAAATTCTTTTTGATTATCCCGAATTGTCATTCTATTTATTTTTTTGAATTCTCATTGATCAAGTTTCGTTTTATCTCCGTCATTTGTTTTATGAAATTATCTTTGATTGATCAAAATTATTTTCGATTCCTCTGATTTCTTCGGAATCCTGTGACCTATTTTTAAGTTACCTAATTTTTAAGCCTTTAATATGGAAATCTTCTAAAATTATCTGGAATTCTTTCAAATTATCTTGAATTTTATTGAATGTTTCAAATCCACTCGTACTTATTCCCTTGATTTTTTCGCATTCCTTCTAATTATTCTGAATCGCATTGAATTTCCTAATTTTTCGTAATATTTTGAACTTCCTAAAATTTTTGAAAATTCCCGCAAATTCTCACGAATTTTCTCCAATTCTTTCGAATTGTCGCAACATTTTTTGAATAACTTGAATTCTTTCATATTTCTTCGGATTCGTTCAAATTCTCCTTCATTATGTTGAGTCATTTTTTATTCACATCGATTAAATGATTTCAAAGTTATCTTGAATTCGCTTGAATTCTTCAAAATTCTATGAAACGTTTTCAAATATCTACGAATCCTCTTGAATTCTTCAGGTTCTTCCTGTATTCTTCCAAATTCTCTAGGAATACTTTGTATCCTACCCAATCTTTTTAGATTCCCTTGGATTCCTATGATCTACTCCAATTTTTATCAATTTCTCTTTGATTGCTTAACATTATTTTCAATTTTTCTAATTTCTTTAAAATCCTGTGACCTATATCGGATTCACTTTATTTTTTCAAATCATTTGAATTTCGACTCCTCTATAATTAACTTCAAATCCTTAAAATTATCTTGAATTTTATTCGATATGGAATTCTGGTTTCTTCTTATCTCATTCGCAGTGTTTAGAATTCTCTCCAATTCTCTTTAATTCCTTGGCAGCCTTTTGATACCCTTCGAATTCTCCTAAATCATTTTGGATCCTCTTGAACCTTTTCGAATTCTCCTGCATTCCATCGATTATCTTCGATTTTTCAGAGTTTTCTTCGATTGCTTCAAATTATTTTCAATTCCTTGAATTTTTTTTTTAGAAAACTTTGAGTTATTCCAATTTCGCTTGTTTTTCCGATCTTTTGGATTATTTTAAAATTCTTCGGATTTTCCGTGTATTGTTCAGAATTTCCTGGAATTCTTTTAAACTGACTCAGATTCTACTAAATATGTAGAATTATTTTGTATTCTCTTAAATTCTTTCGAATCGCTCTGAATTGTCTTGAATTGTTTCGAATTCCTATTATATAAATTCTTCTGAATTCCTTTGAATTCTTCGAGGTTCTACAAAATTATTTTGAATTTCTACGAATCCTCTTGAAATATTTTTATGTCCTTTGAATAATTGTGAATTTTTCCAGATTTTTCCAGGCTTCTATAAATTCTTCTAAGTTCTCAGGAATTCTTTTGTATGTCTTGAAACCTTTTATATTTATTTAGATTCTCCCGAATCTTCTTCAGCTGTTTCATTTTCTTCTGGTTTTTTTAAATTTCACTGACTTATTTAAAATTTCTTCCATCTAAAACAAGTCCTTCCAATTTTTTTGGTATTTCTTCAAATTGCTTTAAATTTTTCTTAAATATTTCGAATAATCAAAACCTCTTTTGTTATTCTTTATGAACCATATTTTTAATTATTTTAAATTTCTTTCGATTTGATTTTTTCGAAGTGTCTTGAATCTCCTAAGGGCATCCTATCTGTTTGAAAATTCAACTATTTGGTTGAAAATTAATGTATTTTGTTGAAGAATCGTCTTATTTGTAAAATGCAACTGATTGGTTGAAATTCAATCTTTTATTGTTCAGTATTCAACTATTTTGTCAATAAAAGAACTATTCGGTTGAAAGACAAACTGCTGTCTTGAAAATTGATTTTTTCATTTGTCTATTAAAAATCCATCTATTATTGGTTAGGAATTTATTCTTTTTGACCTCGAATTCCACTCTTTTTGAGAATGTGTTTCTAGTTTGGAGTCAACTTTTTTTATTCGCAGTTAAGAAAAGTTCTTGTAAAAGTACCAACAATCACATTTTTGTAAAGAATCTATATTTTTCTATTGAAAATTGTTTTTTATCATCGAGAACTCGACTGTTTCATTTTGGTTCAGAATGCATTATTTTTGTTGGAAGATTCGCATATTATGCTCAAAATTCGCCTTTTTTGGTAGAAAATCAATCTTTTTCGTTGAAAATTCTCCTCTTTAGTTCCTAATTCAATTGTTTGGTTTGAAATATTACTTTTTATGCTTATTAGGTCATCAATAAGTTTGCAAGGTACAATCGTGATGATGAATTATTAGTAGATCAAGTAATCAATTAATTTGAAGAAAAAAATCTGTTCATCTACATTGTATAATTTATTTCCCTCTTGAACTTCTTTAATAACATGATGTGATGCAATTTAAAAGAAGTTCACATTTCATTCTTTTCAAACGTTAAGTTCAATTGATAACTTTATCAATTATGAAATCATGCAATCCATAAATCAATAAAAATACTTTCTCTCCTTTATATATATATTTCAAAATTTTCCAAATCAGACTACAGGAACGCAACATTCTTCAAATCAAATGATAAGAATACTTAAATTCATGAAAAGAAAGCTCGCATTTCTCGTATTTTTACGGTACAATTTTTAATTGTCTATATGTTAGGTTAAGCCATTCCCGGTTCTTTACTTGAATTCCCGGTCAAATTTTATGCAAATCACGTGTCTTGGCTTTATTTCAAAATTAGCTTTTGAAATAACTTTTTGCCAGATTTTAATAACTTTGTTATCAGTAGGCACAGTAAAAACTTTCACTTTCCCTGAGCAAGTCGCATAACCCGACTTGCATCCAAAAACAACGCACTTATATCCTATTGATAGCGTTGATGTAGAAGAACCTCGAGGAATTTAACGTCTCAAAACATTGAATTTTTATTTTCAAGCACAGGAGAATCGAATACTCCTGTTAATGTACTTAAAAAAATAAAAAATGAGCACTGTTGACGCTTTTCTCATGTATTTCACAAACTGTCGGCCTAAAAGTACAGCCAGCGCCGCCACTCGGCTGCGGTTAACATTTCCGTCACTTTTAGTTTTGACGTTCTCTTGGGTACCTAAAATGAGAATCTTGGAATGAAATTCGTATGTCTCGAATTGTTATCTCCTCATCAAATCCTTTTTTTTAGAATCGAATAAATATACATAAAATTATAGAAAAGACTCTAATCAATTTTATTTGCAGGTTCAATCAAAAAGTAGAAGATGGTGGGACACAGTACCGTCAACTCAGCAATCAGAAATCCGACGAGTATTTGGAAGAATGCCAGAAACGGAAGAAGATTGGCTGCGCCTACCAGATGGACCATCCTGGACCTGGTGGTTATTAGCCATTTTACCTCTAGGACCTCAACTCCAGGTTGGGATTTTGGGCACGACGAGCCTCGAGAAACGTCTCAGGGCAATCGAGAAAACCCTGGATCATATGGAACAGAGGCAATTAACGGTGACTCCAGCACCTTCAGAAGAAACAACAACTTCTTCAAGCATCTGCAGGGATGATGCCATCAATGAAAGCACCGTTTCCATGGTTCAGCAATCCTAGGGTTGGCTCTTGAAACCCAGTCAGTCGATTCTCCATCAGTTGACCGACAAATTTCTCAACAAATTTCCTCAACAAAGTCTGATCAATCTATAAGCAAAAGCACATATACACTTTTCGCATTAATCTTCTCTCATCGAATCGATTTTCTTCTCTCAAATGCGCTTCAACTTTCCACTGATTCAAATCTGTTCTTCCAGAATTATACATATGTATAATAATTACATTTAATGATTAACGATATTTATAAATTGTAAGGGAATTGGCAATTTATTATATCATTCGATGGTAAACCAATGTTCGGAAGTCAACCTTTATTTTAGCACGGTGCCGTTTTAGGAATTTTTTATTTTTGAAACTGTCAGTTGGAATTCTTTATGGCAACATCTAGAGTTAAAATGAACTTTTGGATATTCAGCATTTCAAGCTGTATGTACAATTATTAGAGATTAATATTGATTTCCCAACAAGGAAGTTGCATTTTTGGAAAAAGGGGGCAGTTTCAAGAAAATAATACATTCCATTTACGTGAACGCTTCCACGCTCGTTTAGCTGAACTCGAGCGGCCCCCTCTACCCCTAGAAGAAAACAACTGACGTTAGAAACCAATTGGAATGACGGTAGCAACCAATTAGAAGTCACCTCTAGAAACACCCATGCGGCGGGGGACAGTGGTGGGAATTTCTCCCGAGTTCAGCTGAAAGAATGTTTACGTTGCGTAGCGGTTCAGCTAAACGGAAGTCTTCTGTATTGATTTTTCAAAAGAATCTTTAAATTCGTACAATAAACAACAAACTTGAATTGAAGAATAATGAACCGTCAATCGTGTTAACCGAAAACAATTGCATTTGCGATCAAAAACTTGAATAAGAGGAAATTAAATTTGAAGGAAACAGTTGAATTTTCACCACAAAAATCGAATTTTTGAAATAATATTCCAATTTTTAACTAAAATAAAGAATGTTGAATGAATAAATATACTTTTCAACAGAGGAGCTCAACTTTCAACCAAGAAGAAGAATAATAATTCAATAAAATATGAATTCTCAACAAAAATGATAATAATTTTTTATATTTCAGTCAAAAGGAGATTCAAATTCTGAACCGAAAACGGTCAAATTTGATGAAAAGAGAAGAATTCATGATTAAATAATGAAATTATCACGTAAAACATATTAGTTTCCCATCAAACAACCAAGCAGGTGAATTCTCTAGAAAACAGTCGCATTTTTTTTAATAATGGAATGTACAAACCCAAAAGTTTCAAAAGTAAAAATAAATAAATAATAAATACCATCAAGAATAATTTCAATCCAATAGTTAAATTTTTTAATAATTGTCATTTTTCAACTGAGTAATAAAATTTTCGACTATGAAGATTGATCTCACACTAATCGAAAAAACTTTGCATAAAGTTGTTCAGCTTTCACCCAAGAATGTAATTCTCAATCAAAAAGATAAATTTCCCAGCAAAAAGACAAATTCTCTACAAGTAGTGTGAAGTTCAACCAAATATCTAAATTTCAATGTCAAAACTATCAATTTTCAACCAAAAATGGAATAGTTAATTCTCAGTAGAAGAGGATAAATTTCAAGAAGAAATAAAAAAATAATTTTCTAGAAAAGATTTGAATTTTCAATCCAAGAAGCAAATTTCCAACAAAGTGGGTAAAATTTCAATCGAATAGTCGAATTTTCCACATAATAATTAAATTTTTGACAGAATATTCCAATTTTCAACAAAGAGAAAGAATCTTGAATGAAAAAGAATGACTTTTCCACACAGGACCTCATGCAAAATAGATTAGTTTTCCATTGAACAACCAAAGAGGTAAATTCTCTAGAAATGACTCGAATTTTTTTTCAAAATAATGGAATTCCCATTCCCAAAAGTTCCAAAATTAAAAATTGAAAATACCAAAAAGAATCATTCAAATTCAATAGGTAAATTTTTAAATAGAATTTGTCATTTTTTAACTGAATAGTAAACTTTTCAACCAGAAAGATTGATCTCACACTCATAGAATAAGCTTGTAATAAAATTGTTTAGCTTTCAACCAAGAATGTAATTCTCAATCGAGGAGACGAATTTTCCAACAAAAAGGCAAACTTGCAACAAGTTACGTGGAGTTCAAATAAATATTAAAATTTAAATCTCAAAACGATTAATTTTCAACCAAAAATAAAAAAAATTAATTCTCATTGGAAAAGAGTAAATTATAAAAAGCAATTGAAGCAGAATTTCCAAGAAAAGATTTGAATCTTCAACCCACAAAGCGAATGTTTATCAACGTAATTGGGATTCTAATCAAATTTTTGAATTTTGAACCAAAGAACATGAAATCACAATAAATTCATCAGTTGAAAAAATATGTGTCTAAAGAAAATAGTTAGATTTTCTTGTAAGGTTCTATTGGGTTTGGATTCCATTTCGTTTGGTTATAAATCCTTCTGTTTGATTAAAAATTTATTTATTTTGTTGAAAATTCAACTATTCTGTTAGAAAATCAAATTTGTGATCGAAAATTTAAAAATAAATTTAAAATAAATAATTTAAAAAAATATAAAATACTTTGTTCAAAAATCATCTCTGCGATTAGAGATACAACTATATTTAGTTGATTATTGATCTTTTCTGTAATTCATTCTTTTTATATCAAAGATTGATAAATTTAGTTAGAACTTTTTTTCCTCGTTTCAATCTTTGATTGAGAACTGATCTTTCTAATTGAAGATCTGTTCTTTTAAGTTCATATTTCATTTTTTCTTCTTTTTTTTTTGTTAAAATGCTTCTGTTGGGTTAATAAATAATTAGTACGTTTTGGTTGTAAATTCAACTTTTTTTCACAATTAGTCCTGTTCTGTTCTAAATTACCTTTTTTTTGAAGATCTATACTTCAGGGTTGAAAATTGAACTATCTGGTAGAAAATTCGTTTTTTTCTTGCAAGTGGAACTATTTAGTTAGCTAATTAACTTTTTCGTTAAGAAGTTTAAAATTCAACTGTTCGGTAGAAAATAAAATCTCTTGTACAAAAATCATATTTTCTGGTTCAAAATTCAATTTTATTCCTGAAAATTCGTCTTTTGACTTGGAAATCAACGGAATAGTTTTTATAGAAGTTTCATTGATCATAAATTTCGCATTCTAAAACTCCTTCAGTAGAAGTTTTCGAAAGTAAATTCCAACTGCCCGTTGCTGCGTTATTTTATAGTGAACTCAAGAAACAGTCTGAGAATATTCTTTTTTGAAAAAAAAACTGGTGTTTTTCCGAGCATTGGAAAAAACTAATAAGCATAATATTTCAACTCTATAACTAATGTATAAAGATGTAAAAAAACGAGCGACCTGGAGAAAATATTTGGGAAAATATATTTCCTACATAGGAATTTTTCCCAGTGACCAAAAGTGAGTTTTTTCCGAACAAAACTCTTTTCTCGAAAAATAAGTCAGAAATCCGATTTTTATAAATAGTATCAGAATTGAAGATATAAACTCAGATAGAAAATATTGTAGACTTGTTAAAAGAACTAAACGATATCTCATTTATTATTCTGTTTTGATTCGCTGCATAATAGATTTCACATGTTAATAATAGAAGTAAAATTTCCTGAGAATTGAGGGATTTTGATAATGAGATATTGAGAAGTCTTGATTTTTTTCCACAAGATTTTTCCTCCATAATTGATGGGATTTAAGGGACAGTTTGGACTCTCTGGATTCTTGAAAAGAGTGCAATTTTTATAACTCTTATAATTGTTAAGCCGTCACTGATAAGACTCGCGACTACGCTAGCACATAGTAATTTATTTTCATGTGTTTTTAAGATCATCGCGATTAATGATCGTTAATCTTCTGAAACGTCATATCAATCACGCAATTATAAGTAGGTATTTACAAGAGATATGAATAGTTATACGCCATTTGCATATTCTTTTATTATCACTATTACGAATTTAGCACTAGGGCTATTACACTATCTGTTACTGATAATTATCGGCGACACGATACGAAATTATAGTTGTCATGCCCTAACTTTTCTATACTCGAAAGTACGAATTTTTTCCATGTTTTTTTGATCTATCGTATAAGAAAAGAAAAAAGAATGGAAAAGAATTTATTCCTCGGGGTTGTCTATTTGAATGCGAAACTTGAGAAAAAGTATAATTTTTTGAAAAATTTTGTGAGTGGGAACATTTTGCTATTTTCAATAGAAAATAATAAAATCTGCAACTTCTGGCAATTAAATAAAGAACCAAGAATCCAACAAATAAATTTGGATTCTTGATTTCTTGTAATTGACAGGATTTGCAGACTTTAACTCGAATTTTGTACGTTAAAAAGAAATTTGATTTTGGTTCTTCCCCAATTTTACATTTCTCAATTCTCAGAGAAAATATTGTTCAAAATCAACGTCAAGAAAAGGGAAGAAAAGTTGTCTAGAGAAGAGGTGTCCAACGCGTGAGCAACGGTGTAAATAACTGTCACTCATTAATCCTCTCTCTTACCACCTTGGATGCGTTCATGCGGCGAGCGAGAAGAGAATTCTCGATGTAGCACTCGGAGAGGGGGAAGGAAGGAGAAGCGCGCCAACCTTGCGTTGGACACCTCTGGTCTAGAAATTCTTGCCCTGATTCCTTGTCTCTTTTCTTGACTTTTTCTCAATTTTGCATTACGGGAAAATGTGTTTTTTCTGCTGATTCTGTTAATAGTACTTGAATAGTAATTTCTTCGATTCTTTATAAAATTGTGACCGTGATTGTGAGTAATTGAGTACTTGATATGAGATGGATAACTCTTTTTGATGTTTGGATTCACGACACTTTTACGAATTATAAATCATGCATTGTGATATTACTGTCTAGCTTACCTTGTATTATAAATACTACGATTACTATTACTGTAATATGCCATTCGACTTTCCATTTTTACTTCGACATTTCTTATATTTATCTCCACTTCTTCATTTCGAACTATTGTAATAAAACTCAAAAAACAAAATACTTATTTGAATTTTTATTTATTACCTCATAAAAATCCTTCTTTTATCCATGAAAAACTTCGGCTATAAATGTGGTAGGAATTGTAGTAGAAAATTGATCTTCTCGATTTAAAATTCAAATAATTAGTAGAGAGTTGAATTACTTATTTAAATATTAAAATAAGTTGAAATACATCTATTTGTTCAGAAAGTTTCCAAAGAATCTCACATGAATTATATTAATGTAATCTTGGAAAGAAAAAAATAAAAAAACCACAATTTTGTACAAAAAATTATTTTTCCCATCAAAATCAAAAAAATATTCCCAGTTGAAATAAATTCAAATTTATATTCTCGATGACAATTGGTATTTGATTAAGAGATTCTGCATACTTCAGACTCGTCATAATTTGTTCAGTTTCATCAGATGTTGATTTTTCATTTTCATCTATGTAATCAATAAAAATGGAGTGTTTAGGAATTATAATATGAGTGATAAGATCGAGTACTTGGAAAAATATTCTGTTGCACCTGCTCCGAGCAGAGATTACTACGGCATCAAAGTTCTCCGGGATGAGGTGTCGGAGAATATGGATCAAATTGATAACCTCAAATTTTTCGATACCAAACCAACAAGGATTAAAACATACTCATATTAAATTTAGGAATTAATTTTTTTTCTTTTCAGGTAATTTTATTTGTATGGAAAATATCCCACGGTCCACATAGAGCACCGACTATCAAAGTTACCAAGTTTTCAGAAATTGATGACGATAAAACATTGCAGGACGAAATACAAAGAGTATTCGGTATTGTATGGTATCTAATTCATTCTCTTCTATATTAGGGATACGAGGGTTCTGTTCCCTGTGCATCAATTTTTTTATTCTCATTTACTCCCTTCCTTCACTTTCCCTATTTTTTAGCTTTCATATCTTCCCTCACTTTGCAGCTTTCTGTACTTCCTACATATACCTCTCCTTCTCCTTGAAATCTTTCTTGTTCAACATAACCTCATTCTCCTGTATTTGCCCATTGTAGTCCCTTTCGTCAACCTTTCCTTTCTACCATACTCTTATACTTTTTTTGGCTTCCTCTTTACCCTTCTCACATTCCTTAACACACTATACTTTTACCTCCCAGGTTCTTTTTCCTTCTTCCTTCTCTATTGCTATTAATGTTTCTCCTCCCTAGCAGCCCATTTTTAACTTTCTTTTCTTCTCTACTTCTTTCTTCACCCTGGATGTTTGTGACCCCCTTTCACTCCCTCTCTTCTTCACCTTTCCATATTTGACACCCCTCATACCTTCCCTCCTGCATTCTCTTGTTCGAAGTTACCTAATACTCTTGTTTTCGTCTATTGCACTCTCTTTTGCCAATTACCTCTTTCTCCTATTGTCTCACACTTCCCTCCATTGTATCTTTATCCTTCTTCTTCATTACACCATCCTTTCCGCACGATTATCTCCTCCCCTTTCCTTTATTAGCGGAATCATTATCCTCTTACTCCTTTCCCCGCATACTTCAGAGCTTTATTCCCCATGCTACTGTCACCTTTTTCTTTATGTCGTTTCATTCTCACTTTTCTCTGTTCAATTCTGTAATGCTTATATTATTCCCATCTCCTTCTTTCCTCTCTTTTATATTCCTTTCTTCTTTTTTACCCCTTTCCCCTCCGCCTCTTCTTGTCCTTATCCACTCTTCTTCTTCTTCCCCTTTCCCAATTTATCACCTCCTATACCTTTCCTCGGTTCGCTCCTTTTTCACCTCCTCCATATACCTATCTCACTGCATTTTCTTGATCAGAGTTCTCCCACACTCTTGTTTTCCTCTATTGTACTCCCTTTTGTCGATCTACCCTTTCCTTCATTCTCTTACACTTTCCTCTATTGGATTTTTATCCTTCTTACTCATCTTACCATCCTTTTCCCATCATTTCTTTTTCCACTTCCTTTCTTACCTCCTCTCTCATCTTTCCAATTACCTCCTTCATTATTCCTATTATATCGTATACCCTTCAACTTCTATACTTCTTAGATTTTCATTCTCCTTCTTTTCTGAATCCGCTTAGCTTTCTACTCTCTAGCTTCACATGTTCACCTTCCTACCTTTGCTCCTCCTTTTTTTTCTATAGGATTTTTATGACTTTCTTTCAGTTTTGCTTTTACCGGAAAGTACTGAGAACCTATTTCATTACTCACTTTGATTTCAACTATTATCTTCCTTATTCTTACTTCTACTTCTCTATGTTTCCATTTTCCCATCTTATTATGAAATCGAAGGCTCTGTCCCTTCTGTAATAAGCAACAAAAGTCCCTCAAACTACTCATTCCTTATTGGAGACTCTCTTCTCCTCATCTCTCCTCTGCTGTTTTTTTATTCTTTCCAGCTTTTCTTTCGCCTTATTTGCTTCCCCGCTGCTTATATCATTCCTATCCCTCCATTTCCTCTTTGTTACGTTTCTCTCTTCTTTCTTAACCCTTCCTTTCCTCCTCTAACAATCCTTTGGAGTAAATCGGGCCCTTACCTATTATTTATGCCCATTCACTATACTTTTTGTTCCTCTCTTCCTTTCCTTCACCTCCTATACCTTTCCTTACTTTACTGCTTTCTGTACCTACTTCATATACTTTTTCTCTTCCATTCGTCTCTTCTCGTTCTGCATTTTCTTATGCGCTTATTTTAATCTATTTCACTTGCTTTTCTCATTCTTCCCTTAAACCCATTCTTTTAGACTCTCCTTTATTTCATCTTTACCTACAGTACATTCCTCATCCCACCATCCTCTTCTAAGCCATTCATTCATCACCTCCCATGGATGTTTATGACCACTTCCATTTGATTTCGCTATTATTGGGAAGAGTTTAGAATCAATCTCATTGCCCGCTTTAATCTCCCCCCCCCCCCCATTAGCTCCCGTATTCTTCCTCCTGCTTGAATGTAATCCGTAATGTTTTGTCTTTTTCCTGTAAATATTATTTGACCATCCTTGTCCCCTTTGTATTTTTATTACAAATTAACAATTATTTTTCTCCGTTCAGGTTCAAGATTATCTTACCCTCTTAGTAACCTCATACCTCCATCAACCCTAAGATTTCAGTTTGATTCCGCAAATCAACTTTCATTTTTTCCTCTTAAAGAAGTCATTCTTTTGCTTCTTCTTATTCCATTTACCCCTCTAACTCTGTTCTCTCCCTCAGCCTCTCCATCCATCCTGCACTTTGACCATTCCTGTCCAAAATCTCTTCTTCCCTTTTCCTCACATTTACTCTTGTCTTAGACTCCACAAATATCTCCTTCATCCTCTTTAATTACTCTTTATCATCTCTCCTCTCTTTCTTTGAATTCCATAACACCCTCCTGTTCATGGAGTCAAAAGCTTCTTCAAAATCTACAAACAGCGTTTTCCTCCCTTATGACCCAAGTTCCTATTGAATCGAAAATCAAGCATATGTTATTCGTAGACCACATTCCTTTCTTAAACCCTGTGTGGTTGTGTGATATAAATTCCTTTCTCTTAACCTGTCTGTTTAGCCTCTTTTTCCTTGATCAATGGTTCTAAGAGCGTCGTTTTCCATTCTTCTGGTCAACCTTAACCTGCCTCATGTACCTCTTCTCTAGTAATCCCTTCTCCTTTATCCTCGTCACCGCGACCATCCTTATTTCGTCCCCCTTCACCCTATTCCCTATCCCTCTTAATAGCTTCTTAAAAAACTCCGTCCAGTCCTGCATTCTATTTCCCTCATTTGTACACTCCTGCCTCTTCTTCTCCTATTTACCACTTCTTATTCCCTTCCATCCTCTACCGTTCACTTGACCTCACTCATGTACCTCTCTTTCTTCTTCTGTCTTTTCTAACTCAAAACTCATCTTATCTTCTTTTCTCCCCAGCTGCCTACCCCCCCTTTTTTTTCTTCCATCAACCCCGTTCCTTCTTTTCCCTCCTTTTCCCTTTAACGCATACTACAGCTACCCCTTTTTTCACTACTTTGATTGTGTCCATCATAACTTTGTTTCTACAATGAGTATTTGTTAGCATTTTTCGAATGGATCAATAAATAGAAGTAATCAAAAACATTTAAAAAGAAATACAAATTGGATTCAGGTCGCTTTCTGTTGGATCACGTGAAAAATATAGCATCAAACAGAGACAATTCAATCCTAACTTTGCCAAAAAACGTGATTGCGAGGATATCGAAGTATCTAGAGTTCAAGGACATCATCAATTTAACAACTTTATCACGTTCCTCCAAAGAGGTATTCGTCTAAAATGAGAAATCTTATCGAAATTGTAAACATTATCTAGGCTTATAACAAAAACTTGAATAAAAAAAAAACTGCACGACGTGAAACTTGAACAAATAATTGAGTCCATATCGAGCCACATGTGACAAGTTGATTTTTTGCATGTCTCTCCCGTGCTACCTCTCTTGAGGAGCTAGGCGATTTTGTGGCAAGTCTCCCGAACCTTATTATCTCCCTGCGGCATCTCTCACCCACGAAAGTGGCAAAGGTGCGGCAAGTCTGCAACATAACACGATGTACCATTTTGAGGTTATGTGACCAACATTCTTCCCAGTCACAGGAGTGCCCCCCTCTCCCACGAGACTCTGGAAAAGAGGAAGGTATGTGACCTGCATTATTTCCATGACCCGATTTACCATTTTGAGGTTATGTGACCTACATTAATCCCAGTCACAGGAGTGCCCCTCCTCCCATGAGACTTGGGAAAAGAGAGATGTATGTGACCTGCACTATTTACGTGACCCGATTCACCATTTCGAGGTTGTGTCCTACATTATTCCCAGTCACAGGAAGGAGTGCCCCCCCCCAAGGAGACTTGGGAAAAGAGGGATGTATGTGACCTGCATTATTTCCATGACCCTATTTACCATTTTGAGGTTATGTAACCTACATTAATCCCAGTCACAGGAGTGCCCCTCCTCCCATGAGACTTGGGAAAAGAGAGATGTATGTGACCTGCAC
>WSXT02190466.1:0-15651 GCA_011762715.2 Neuroterus valhalla
AAAACGGAGGGGGTCAAATTTCACACAAATCTAGTACCTTCTCATAATGATTAGAATGTAATTACAGTACTGAAGTAGTATAAATTTTTTCACTCAATATTATTCCAACCGATGAGTTTAATTCTTTCAGGAAGCGCCCCTCAGACTTTTTTCATTTCACATCAACCCAAGACACAAACTTCATTATTCTAGAAAGTACCCTTCTGATCTTTTTCATTACATAATAATTCATGATGAAAACAATTGTCGCCCGCAAGCGGTTCACAATTTTATATGTACAACGGGGAGAAAAAAATTTTTCACGTGATGTTTTGAGCGAACCTTTTTCCTTTAAGTCACACGAGCAATATTATCCCGAATATAATATTAAGGTCGTTTAGGGAGACCCGTCTTTAATATTACCTCCATTCTAGTATTGTAATCTAGTTGATAAATCACTCATTTTAGTAGTGTAATGTAATTTAGTTGCTTTCTCAAAATAAACAGGATGTTGGATTCCAGTGTACAAGGTGAGGGCTCTGATTTTTGCGTGGTTCCCAAATTAATCGCGAATCACAGGGACCAACGCCCCACTTCTCTTCAATCTTCAGAAGTCCGTCTCTCAAACCCTACTCCTCACTAACTGCCTAATCCACGCGTCGGAACCTCCTCTTTTTCCAAGCAACCCACCCGCAGTTTCGCCGCACCACTCCGAGGTCCGCATGAGAAGCGAACTCCATCAATGTATGCGGATCTCACAGCAACGAGACAATCAGATTGATTGAGATTTGATCAGCCAGATCAGATCAGATTGTGAAGGAGATTTGACGAACGTTGAACATAGTCCAGTGCTTTTATCTTAACATTTAGTGAATCGAGGAGACGAAGGAGTTCGGCTCGCGTCTTTTCGAGTATCTGGGTGGAAGGTGTGTGGCTCGCTGCCCAGTGGTGGTGTGACAAACAAGTGCCTCGATGAGGAAGGTGGCCATGGGTCACCGTTCCTCTCACTAGCTATGCCTCAATCAGCAAGATTGATGGCCAAGGAGTGAAATCCGGAGGATGAAGAAGACAAGGCCAAGAAGTTCAAGCCTTACTCAAGAGAGGATGCTATTAACGGAAGTCCATTGAAGCTTACAAATTGGTTTAGCCTACTGTCTGCAGACCATTCAATGGATCAGGATGTCGAATCGACTTAAGCAGAAGAGCCTGCTCCAGAAAAAGTATCCGGTGATGATGCCTTAGCGGCGCTCTCAAAAGAGAACGTCAAAAAACATAAGGCGAACCTGAAATTTCAAAGAACAGGAGTTCTTCAAGAATAACGATCTACACGGACCTTTCAGAAGATAATGAAAAAATCCAAAAACTTTCCATGAAGAAGAACATACTCTGTCACACGTTTGACAAGAAAGGTGACAAATTAGTTGAACAAGTGATTCGTGGTTTAGGCTTATTTGAGTCTAGTGACATCAGTAATAGTCTCGAAATTCGAGGACTTGAAACAACAAGTGTTATTCTAATGAAGCAGAAAAGTGGAAGACAATATATAAATCCTATATATTCAGTGACACTGGCTAAGGATGCTCAAACAGCAGATGCCTTCAAAATAAAAGTGATTTGTTTTATGAGAATTTCATGGCAAAAGTACTTTTGTAGCAAAAGAACAACGCAGTACCGAAGATGCCAAGGATTCGGCCACGGAATAAGGAATTGTCCTTCCATCCCGGAGTGTGTGGAGTGTCTTGATTCACACATTCCTCAGGAGTGCAAAAAACTCAAGGATGCTCCACCCTAGTGTGCCAACTCTAAGGGACACCACCCGGCTAATTATTCTGGATGTACAACCTACAAGCAACACTTGGAGAAGATTGAAAGATTCAGAGCCCAAAAACAACAACGTGCCAGAGGAACGACTGAGATCAAACGACGGTATGATGCTACCCAAAGAGCAGAGTACCCACAGCTGCCGAAACCGAAACGCCAAGCAGAACCACGTCAACCCGCCTGGACAGTCAAGAATCCTTCACGAGGTCTACAGGAAAAGGATCAAACAGATGGAGCAGAGCAAATCCAAGGTAAACTAGGAATGATGATGGTCCACTGGAATGCTGGTGGCTTAGAAAGTAAATCACATGAAATACTCACTTTCCTACAGAAATATAAAGTTGATATCATTACAGTCAGTGAAACGTGGCTTACACAAAAAAGTAGAGTTTGAATCTCGGGATTCAAATGTTACAAAAAAAACAGAATGAGTAAAAGAGCATCTGCGGGAGTAGCCCTGTTTGTCAAAAATAACATACCATGTATTGGAGTCCATATTGAAAATCTAGTAACGATAGAAGCGCATGCCGTCTCTCTTAATAACGATATCCTTATTGTCGCCCTCTACGCCCCTAGAAACAACATTGTCCAGTCTGACTTGCAAAAAATTTTTAACCTTAGCAATAAAGTTATAGCAGCAGGAGATCTTAAAGCCAAGCATACCTGTTGGTATTGTTATTATAACAGTGAGAACGGGAACGTTATTTTTAATTTTATCGGAACAGAACCACTACACTTCGCCTACCTGGATGACTTTGCTTTGTACCCACATAGGCTAAAGGTACGGCAAAGCATAGTAGATCTGGCCTTCATTAAAAGTATTCCAGAGCCCTCAATAATTATTGCCCTTGATAAGTTTGACTCTGACCATGAACCTGTACTCATGACGATTGATGAAACGGAAATTGAGAAATTGAATACTATATCCATCAAAGTCATGGATTATAAAAATGCTGACTGGAAAAAATTTAAAAATTATATCAATGAAAAACTAATAATTAACGCTCTGTAAAAACCTACTGCCACTATGAACTACTGCCTAAGTGAATTAATGCAAGTAGTCCGAAAAGCAATAACACTTAACATACCACTGAAATCCATAAAAAATTATAATGCAACATTACCAGATAGCATACTTTAGCAAATAAGACACAAAAATGACCTTGGAGCATTCCAACAGAGAACCAGAAATGAACGTCTCAAACCGATTGTTAATGACGCTTGCAGAACCATCCAGAAGATTTATTGCTCCCATCTGGAGCAATACTTATCAAACGAATATCATGAAACTTCAAAGGGTCCACAACAAATGTCTCATGATGACTCTCAATGCGAAACCTGGAACAAAAACTAAACTATGGCACAATAAACTCAAAATTTCATTTATATATAGTCGAGTCTCGAACCTTACTAAAGATTTCTTTGACAATCAATTATCAAAGCTCACAATATTACAAAATACTGGTAGGTCACGCTACAAAGACACACCTTTCAAAATAAAATATAAACTTTTGCAACACATGTTACAGTAATTATTATAACAGCCCACTCGTTGCTGGCCTGACAGCGCAAGGAATTAGTATGTAGGATTGTAAATATTGTAAATAGTTGCTTATATATGATGGAGACACTGAAAAGGTTTTTTGACATTTTTTCTGACAACAAAATATAGAATTTATGGTACGCGATTGCAATAGATAATTCAGTAACGCAAACGCATTAAAAAAACTTACCGATGAATTAGGAATAGATATCGTTTTTATAAGATAGGAGTCCTAATAGATATTATCTGTACCGCAAATTGAATGTATACAAACTCATGAACAATAAGGAGATTTTCGAATTGAAAGAGTAACGAGACATTAACTCGCCAACCAGTGGGTGACGAGGCACAGTGGTTCAAGATCCCAAAAAGCTGGTCAAAACCTCAAAATTCAAACTTACCAAATGAGGTAAATGTCCATTCAAACTTGTGTAGGGGGCATTGGAGCATTATTCTGTGGAAGCACAAGTCACTATATTCAAAACTATCCTTGTGGCGAGCACTTAAACTTGACTCTTTGCTGAAGAAGCGCCCATCAGTTTTTTTTTCGAGTTTCGAGCGTTCGACGAAAAATGTTGTTGGTCTGTGAGTTCGTGCCAGAAACAGATGAGGTAACATGGAGGATATTCCTAAGTGTATGTATAATCGTCGCTTGCTTCCGCATTTGCATTTCGATTAAGTATATTCATGATATTGAGAGTGGAATGTGCCCCGCAAAATTTGTTTTTTTAGAAATTCCAGGAATATATCTAGTGAATTCTTTTTGCGGATGCGAGTGCGCGCGCTGGTGTTTTTCGTTTTGATCGCCAAAATTTATTAGCTTTTTGATTCCGTTAAAGAAAGTTGCCGCGAGGCACCCTCGTAGGAATGAATGAGCTCTTTCTACAACCTTAAATGCAATTGATATTTTTCTTTCGGATTTAAATGCAAGCTCCCGGGACTTTGTTCGAATCCACAAAAAAATGAACGCATTTCTTTTTTTTTTAATGCTTAGAGAATGCGTTGCACTTATAGCGAGGTAATAATCAAATCAAGATAACAAAAATTATTGTTTAAACAATATGTTTATGATTATAACAATATTCTCTTAGAATAATACTACAAAGTTGCGATTATTTCTAAAATCTTCAACTTTTTGTCCACTTTTTACTTGAAGTAAGTAAATATTTCACCTGATTTAGCGAAAAAAAATTGTTCGAACAAATTCTTATTGTTTATAGCTATTTTTGTCCAGATTAATACTACATAGTTGCGGTTTTTTCCTGAAATTCTGAACTTTCAATTACTTCTTAGTAAGAGTAGTGTGATCATTATTTTAAGTTGAAAAAAATGTTTAAACAATTTATAATTATTGCTAACAATACTCTCTTTGCTTGACGATAGAAACTTGCGGTTTTTTTTTCTGAAATTTTCCACTTCTTGCTCACTTTTCACTAGAAGTGAGTGAATATTCAATTTAATTTACCAAAAAAATCCGTTTAAACAAATTATTATTGTTTATAAACATATCCTGTCATATAAGTGCTAGGAAGTTGTGGTTTTTTCTGAAATGTTTAACTTTGCTTTACCGTTTAAGCTGTGAACAAACGATAAATAAAGATTAGAGAGAATAATGTTTTGAACAATCTCTTCCTTACTTGTGAATACATTTTTCATAAATAAAACATGTATTTGAAATATGCTTTAAATTTTCTACATGGATCCCGCGTCATGGCCCACCAATGAACCAATGAAAGTTTATTAATCAGTGGAGAGTATAAAATTCCTAAAAAATATCCACTATTTTGGGTCCACCATTCTGAATTTTGAATTTTTATTATCATATCCTAAATCAGCGACCCAAAAAACTTCTTTGTACTTACCTTCGCGGGAAACAATAGAAAATTTTGGAAAAACGTACGCCATTTTCGGTCTGCATCTTGAATTCGTAATTTTTAATATCATTTTTGGAATCAGCGACCCAAAAAACCCTTTGAACTTATTTTCGTGGAAACAATAGAATATTTTGGAAAAATCTCCGCCATTTTGGTTCCGCCATTTCGAGTTCTGAATTTTCAATATCATTCTTGAAATCAGCGACCGAAAAAACACCTTTGTACTCATACCCGTCGGAAACAATAGGGAATTTCGGGAAACATTTCCGCCATTTTGGGTCCGCCATTCTGAATTTTGAATTATTAATACCATTTTTAAAATGAGCGACCCAGAAAACGTGATACAAAACTCAAGAAGTCAGAAATATTAAATCTTTGAATTTTGGCCAGAAATTTAGGATCTTGAACCACTGTGCGACCTTGTGCACCCCCGTCTATCATCGCGAATACATTTTCTAACGCTGAAGCGCTCAGCCTCGTCACACTGACGTCCAGCGGAATTCCAGCATATCAACAATGAAGCTCCTTCATTGCAATTCCTGAACCTCATACCTCGATAAGAATGTCTCTCATTATACATCAAGCATGTCTTTCTTGGTTCTTTTCCTAATTGGAGGATCACTGCCATCCTGAACGATAAGAGCAAATCGTATCCTAAACGTGGCCCTACAATAGTAGCCTCATCGGTGAACGTTTACGCCTCTTTATTTTCGTGCTTAGTCTACAAAAAAGGAAAAACCATCCCCAACGTGGCCCTTCAATAGTGGCCTCATTGGGGAGCGAGATTCGACTCTCTTCACTCCTTTTTGGCATACAATAAACCATCTCCAACGTGGCCCTTCGATAGGGACCTCACCCGGAATCGGGATTCACCTCCTTTTATTCTCTATTGGCATACATTAACCATCTTCAGCGTGGCCCTTTAGGAGTGGCCTCACCAAGAAGCGATTTTCACCTTTCCATTCTCGTGTTGAGTAGAACAAACTTTCGTTCCCAGAGAACTGAAAAGGAAATTGTGTTTGATTTTTTTGAATCAAATTATTGATTGTCCTTTTTTTAATTTTTCGTCACGCCACACACTAATTTTCTGAAAGCACTGTCTCCAATAATTGGATCCCATAATAATTGAAAATATGAACCTGATGTTTTCTAAAGGGGGCATTTTTCAATATTTCGATTTCATATCAATCCAAGCCTTAAAACATGATTTTTTAGAGTTCGTCGTTTCCCTATTCTTTATTTAGTCCGGTCAATTTAGACATGTGAGCTAAGCAAGTTATTCGTGGTCAAAGGTCAACATTTTACGTTTTTTGGATTTTTCTCGAAAACGGTAGGTTTGGTTGAAGAAGTATTCAATAACAAAGTTTTGGGTCTTGAAATTTACTATAAAAATGGTTCTGATCATTTTTTCTTTATGACCAATCATTTCCCAGATATTTCGCTTGTAAGAATCACGTTCTACATGATATGCCCACATATGCCACGTATATACATATTAAGGTACTGATGCATGCGAAAATGCCTACTTGCATCTTTTTCATGTATACAATATACTATTCTAAGCAAATATACTGTCAAAAGATAGCCAGTTCGTTTACAAAATCACCTCTACTCGCAGGGCCTTGAATTACATCTAGGTATTCTATTGTCCGTGTGGTGTCGTTCACGTTACGGCTTCTTTAAGTGTCAAACATGCAATTCGAGTAAATGAACGTATTTATTGAATCTCGTTTCATTTCCATGTTAAATGATAAATTAATAGCTGAAGATGTTGCAGTGAAACAAGTTCAGGATGACGCTGATGTCCTCATAATTGAAACAGCAATAGGAAAATTTAATGCAAAAGCGAACACGAATATATTCTCCAAAAAGTTTATCAGCTCATCCAAAACGCCAAAACTATATTTTATTTTTGCATGCGATAACCGGCTGCGATACTACGTCAGCAATGTTCAGAAGGGGCAAAAATTCAGTATTAAAATTATTTGAAAAGGAGATTTGATGAACTGCGCAAAAGTATTCACGGAAATCGATTCTTCACCTCAAACAATATTTATGAAGGGAATTTAGTTTCTTCTTGCTATTTATGGATCTCCAACAAAAATTGATTGCATAGATAGGTACATATATTAAGCATTTGTGAAAAATATAAAAAACGAAAAGAGAGTATAACTATCTTGTCTTGTTGTAGTGCCAAATGTGGCTGTGAAAAAGTAGGGTTACAGTGTTCTTAAGCGTGTACCCGTTGTCAAGGGCTGTCTTGCTCAAATGTACAATTGAATACGAGGGAGGAAGATTCATGTGATTTTGATGATGACCCAGTGGGCACACATGTCCTAAGGTTGTCCTCAAGACGTCTTTTGGCGGACGTCTTGAGGACGACCTCAGGCCCTTTTAAAGACATGATAATAGCCAAAGGAGGTCTTAAAGACGTCAAGTCTCAAGACGTCGAAGAACTTCCTCTAGACGTCTTTAGGACGCCCTGGTGCCCACTGGAGAGACACCTGATTCATCTTTATTTGTACAATTTCTGAGCATTCAGCAAGAGGAAGAAGGAGAAAAAGGAGAAGATGAAGAAATCAAAAAAAAAATTATTGTTGAAGTTGAAAATGAAGAGTATGAATCAGATTGAGGTATCGAACAAAATTAGAACGACAGTTTAACTCAATAAGCAATATCACACAGGTGGTGTGTAAATGTGGGCATAGCATGTAGAACATGATTCTTACAAGCGCAATATCTGGGAAATGGTTGGTCATAGAGAAAAAATCATCAGAACCTTTTTTATAGTAAATTTTAAGATCAAAAACTTCAATTGAGAGTACTTTTTCGTCAAAACTTACTGTTTTCGAGAATAATCCAAAAAACCTAAAATGTTGACCTTTGACCCCGAATAACTGGCTTAGCTTACAAAGGATCGATAGGGACTTTTGAAACTTTATTTGTAATGGCAAACCCAAGGTCTCTACGGAAATTTGGCTCTGTCGGAATTTTCGCTATTTCAATTGTCTAAATTGACCGGACTAATCCTATGTCCATCCCAAACAAAAACCTAGTTTTTCCAAAAAGGCATCCTTTTAATTATAAGTCTCATTCCACATTTATCGGAGACACAAAACTCAAAAACTTCAAAAAACAATCTTCTGATTATCATTATTCTATATCAACTTGAGGCATAAACTTAATGTTTTCAGAAAGCGCATTTTCGATTATGTTTATTAGATATTAATTCGAAACACAAGAATACTTTACTGTCGGAAAAAAAGGTTCAAGCAGAGGTTTATTCAAAGAAGGGGATAATGTGTTCAGGAAGTAAATTTGAAAATTTGTTGCTACAAGATAAACGTATTGACCTTCCGGAACATAAGATTTCCCTAGATCAGAGGTTTAAGAAATATGATAGAAAATTAAGAACAAACTTCCCAATCAGATTGAGTAAGAGACTAATGTTTGAGATCAAAACTTAGATTTATATAACATTTTTGAAGAAAAAAACACAGTAGGATGATGTTAGCATAATAAAAAAGAAAAGATTGATTCTCCCTAAAATAGACGAGAATTTAACGGAAGAGTATAGTCTCATAACTGCAATCTACAGTGACTGATTTTTTTTTTTTAAAGAAGAAAAATTTGGAGAATAAATCTCCAAGCATCAGCTTGAAGTGCCTAAACCGAGAACAAAGTTTAGAAACTGGAGTGGAAAGATTACAAAGGTTTAGTATGAGAGCATCTTCATCAAGGCACTGAACCGTGGAACGCGTAAACCCTGTACCAGGATAGGAACGAAACCCTTCAGATCCACAGATCCTCGAATATCCTGGCTCTCTGGTATCTTCAATCTTGTATAATCGTGCTACTTTCGCATCTCCTACCGAAATCTGATTGTTAATCTTTCCCTCCCTCTTCTCCAAAGCTGACTTAATATTTCCTAGATTCAACCCAGCACGAGACCAAGTCGTAACAAAGAGTTAATCCTTGTAATTCAACGAGAAGGGCCAGTTACCTCCTACCATCACTTTTGGAAAGGTTTCGCAGTCAGAAGGATTTATCATCAGGGAATTCAAAGAACTAGTATCAAATTAAGGAGCTTTGGAAAAATTCAATTGAGTCAAATGCATACACAATCCCGTCAAATACTATGAAGTTGGGCGCATTTCGAAAAGGTTGATTTTTGTATTCATTTTCTGAGAAATAAAATAAATTATATAAGACTATTTGATAAATATTGGTAGAGGATGTCTCGAAGAGATTTTTCGAATCAAACTTGTTCTTTTCTTTCGTTATTCTCTTCTTTCGTGACCCCTCCGTTCTCTCCGTCACTAACCCTTTTTTTCATTCTCCCCTTCTTTGCTAACTTCTCTCCTTCATCTTCTACTTATTCCCTCCTTCTCTTCTTCTTCTGACTGTCTTCCTATTCAGACTTTCTTTTCCTCTTATATCTCTTCTTTTTTATTTTCCTTACATCCCTTTTCTTCTCCTGCAACTTATATTCTCTTCTCATCTTCTTCTCTTCACTTCTACTCTCCTCTTCTTTTCCTTCCTGCCCATTTCTGCTCCTTTTCTCTCCGTCACTCAACTATCTTCCTCCTTGTTCTTGCCTTTGTTCCTCCTCTTTTCCTCATTACTCTGTTCTTCTCTTCTCCTCTTCTTTTTCTTCTTTAAACTCTCTTCCTTCATCTGTTAACGCTCCTCTACAGTTCTTACCTTTTTCACTTCTTCCATTCTTCTGTTCTCCTCACCTTCTCCTCTCTTCTCTCCGCTCTACGCTGTTATTCTTCTTCTCTTTTCTGTCCTTCTCCTCTGCTCTTCTGTTCTTCTTCCTCACTCCTCCCAACTCTCTTCTCTTCTTTGCCTCTCGATACTTTTTTCTTTTCATCACTTTCTCTCCTATTTTTACCCTCTCCTCTTCTGTTCTTCTATCTCCCCTTCTCGTCCTGCAATTCTTCTTTTCTTCGTTTCATCTTTTCTCTTCATTCTCATCATCTTGTCTTCTCTTCTTGGCTTCACCCTCCCCTTCCTCTGACTCCCTCCTTCTTTTCTTATCTCCTTCTTCTTCCAACTCTCTTCTGCTTATTGCACTCTTTACCTCCTTATTTATTCCTTCCCTTACTTCCTCCTTGTATTCTCTCTTCAACTCACCTATCTTCGAACCTTCTGCCCACTTACTTCTTCCCTTGAATCCTTCTTCCTCTTCCCATCGTTTCCTTTCTTTACTTTTCTCATTTTCTCATTTTCTCCTTTTCTTCTACTCTTCATCACATAACTCTTCCTTTTCTATTTCCCTTGTTTCAAACTCTTCTTCTCCCATCGTTCTTTTCTTCTTCTGCTATCCGCTCCTTCTCTCGTCTTCCCTTTTCTCCTTTTCTTCTCTTCTTTTCTTAACCTCTAAACTTTCTTCTCCCCTATTATTTGCCTCCTCCTCTATCCTCTTCCTCTGCTTTGCTTTTTCCAATCTTCTCTTCCTTCTCTTCTTTGTCTCTTTCTTCTATTCGTCTTTCCTGCCCTTCTTATATCTTTGTCTTCTCCCCTTCTACTCTCCTCTTCTTCACTTGTTCCGTACTTTTGTCCTTTCTTTTTTCCTCAACTCTCTCTGCTCTTCTTTTTTTATGCACTACTTGTCTCCTTTTCTTTATTTCTATTTTCTCATGTTATCCTCTTCTACTTTTTTCTTCTCTTATTCTTTCTTTTTTCCTCTTTCTCTTCTATGCTCGTCCTCTTTTCTCTAATACCTTTCTTCTCTTCCTACCTTAACTGTCTTCTTTTCTCACTCCCTTTTTTCTACTTCCTTTTTTCTGGTTACTCTTCATTCCTTCACTTTTTTTCTTCTCTTTTTCTTTTAACGCTCTCTTTATCTTCAACTCTTCTGCTCTAAACTCTCTGCTTCTCCCCTTCTTACATTCTCCTTTTTTTCTCTTCTCTCAGCTCTCTTCCTCACTTGATCATTTTCTTCTCTCCTCCCCTAGAATTTTTCCTCCTCTATCTCTTATTCTCTTCTCCTCGTCTTCTTTTATTCACTTTATGCCTTCTCCTCTTCAACCACATTCTCACATTTACGCCTCCTTTTTGCTATAAATCTATTCTCCTTTTTTTCTTTCTTTTCTTTTTACACTTGATCTTCTTCTTTCCTTTTTATTTTCTCTACCTTGCTCCCCCTCTTTCCCTTTTTTCTTCATCTCTCTTCCCTCATCTCTTATGAGTGATGAATTCTCGAACAAAAAATCAATTCTCGAAGAAGCAGTTGTCGAATCTTTCATCAACAGAGATAGATTTTTAACATCAAATGTAACAAAAGATACATAAACCAAAAACAGTTTTGGTTTTGAATACTCAATTGTTGAATATAACTGAAGAAGACGAATTTCCAAGTGAATAGTAAAATCTTTCTATTAAAAAAAATTTGAATTTTCGATTTTCCAAGAAAACTTGGAAGTTGTAAATATCATCCTGGAGGGCTACCAAAAAGGAAAATTTTTTTTCCAAACTTTTTTTCATATCTACTGAAAGAAGAAGTTCTTACAATTTTTGAGTCTTGGAAAAAGAAGTCCAAAAATTTTGCAAAATGTTCCCACTCTTTCAAAAGTTTTCGAGTTCGCAGATTATTTTTTAATATTTTTTGTGCGGTCAGAATTGGAATTTTCGATTTTTTGAGAAAATTTAAAAAGCTGTATTCAGAATGTTGTAGGACTCCCAAGAAGAGACATTTTTTCTTTCTGATTTTCTTTTCAATCTCGCTTTATTTGGCTAAAAATTCTCATTTTCTTTCATATTTTTGAATTTTAGAAATGTCACAACAACAACTTTCACTTTTTACGTGCTACAAGAAATTTTGCTAACAATTTTTAAATCTCGGCAAAAAAGGTCCCAAAAAATTTTCAAAATGCTCCCCCTCTTTAATTCTCTGTCCGAAATAGCTGGTTGAGGAACTTGACCTGTATTTTTGGTCCCTAAAAATGTGTGCCGTAGGGCAATTAATCCAATTAGTCTTCAAAAGTTATGGAGTATACAGACACCAACGACGCCGACGACGACGACAACAGACACCAACGTAAAAACTACTTTTTCGGAATCAGAAGGTTTCTAAACGTAGAGAGTTCATAAATTCTGTGAAAGTCGATCTACACATTAAACCAATACCTTCTTATTATGATGAGAATATAATAATCATAAAATTGGTTTCTGAAAAAGTGAATTACATCTCCGATTATCTTCATTCCTATGAACTAGGATGACGAAATTCAAATAAGAATAATATCTTTTGATTTGATACTCACCAACAACAGTAACCTAATTCTTTAAAAAAGCGTTCATCCGACTTATTTTATTAGGTAATGTACTGAGACACAAGAGTCATTTTTTTGGAAAGCTCCCCTCCGAATATTTCCATTCCATACTTTTTCAAGACCGTTAGCCTGATTGCTCCAGGGAGCGCCTTCCAACTCATATTACTTCGAGACACAAACCTTAAGTTTCAAGGTGTTCCTCTGATCATTTTTATCCCGGGAAATTTTAAGAAACAAACAAAACATTTCTGAAAAAGATGCCTCCCCATTATTTTTATTCCATATCCATTCAAGACCGAAAACCTGATTGTTTTCGGGAGCGCTTTCCCGAAAATTTTTATTCCATATTATTTAAAACACAGACCTCATTTTTTCAGAAACCGTTCCTCTGACTCATTTTATTCGATGATATATTGGGAAACAAGCCTCATTTTTCAGAAAGCTCCATTCCGACTTTTCCTATTTCATATTTATTCGAAATCGTAAATCTGATTCTTTTAGGAAGCAACTTTTATCGCACATGACTTCAAGACACAAGCCCAATTTTTCTAGAAGGTCTTCCTCTGAAAATTTTCATTCTAGAGATATCGAAGAAACCGACCTTATTTGTAGAAAACCCTGCCTTCTGATCATTTCTTTTCAATATACATTCAGGACCAAAAACCTGACAGTTTTAGGGACCGTTCTTCAGAGCATTTTTATCTCATAGTATCCCCAGACACTAACCTAATTTCTCTGAGATAACTGCCATCTGATAATTTTTATTCCATATCCGTTCAATATCAAGAAACCTAATTTTTGAAGAAGTGCCGTTGGAACCTTTTTTATTTCATACTGATTTGAAAGAGACACCTTCTTTTTTCAGAAAGGGTTCTTCCGACTAATTTTTATTCGATACTGTATTAGAAACAAGCCTAATTTTTTCGGAAAGCTTTTTTCCGAATATTTATATTCTATATTCATCCAAGATCGTAAACCAAATCGCATAAGGAAGTGCCTTTTATCTCATATTACTTCTAGACGCAAACCCAATCTTTCCAGAAGGTGTCCCTCTGATTATTTTTATAATCTAATAACTTCCAAAGCCGCCTTCTGGTAATTTTCATTCCATATCCATATCTATACAAGACGAAAAACCTGACTGTTTTAGTGAGCGCGCTTCCGAACATTTTTTTTAACATACTCATTTGAAATAGAGACCCTATTTTTTCAGAAAGCGTTTCCTCGACCAATTTTCAATCGATAATGTATTGAGAAGAAATCTAATTTTTTCCGAAAGCTTCCTCCCGTTTACTTCAATTTTTATATTTATTCGAGACCGTAAACCTAACTGTTTCAGGAAGCGCCTGCCAGCCCATGTTACTCCTGCCTGCAAACCTAACCTTTCCACAAGGTGTTCCTCTGAACATTTCGATTCCAGAGAATTCCAAGAAATAAAACTAATACTTTTGGAAATCCTGCCTCCTGACAGTTTTCATTCCATGGCCATATATATCCATTCAAGACGAAATATCTCATTTATTTAAAGAACGCCCTTCCAAGCATTTTTATTCCATATTATCTCAAGTCAATAACTTAATTTCTTTGAAAAAGCTGCCCTCCGATCATTTTCATTCCATGTCCATTTAAGAACAAACACCTGATTGTTTAAGGGAACGCTCTTCAAAACATTTTTATTCCATATTATCTCAAGAAAATTACCTACTTTATTTGAAAAAGCTGCCTCCTGATAATTTTATCTTCATATACATTCAAGATCGAAAACCTGATTGTTTTAGGGAGCAAGCCTCCGAACATTTTAATCCCAGATTCATTTGAAACATACACCTATTTTTCTCAGGAAGCGTTGCTCCAACTCATTTCATTCGATACTGTTTTGGGGCGCAAGCCTAATTTTTCAGAAAGCTTTCTTCCGATTATTTCTATTCTATATTTATTCAAGATCGTGGACCTGATTGTTCAAGGCAGCGCCTTTCATTTCATAATAATTTGCGACACCAACCCAATGTTTCCAGAAGGTCCTCTGATTATTTTGGTTGATGAAATTTCCACGAAACAAACAAGATATCTTTTTAAAAACATGCCTTCTGCTCGTTTCCATTCCATGTCAATATCGATCCAAGACAAAAACCTGATTGTTTTAGGGAGCGCCCTTCCGAACATTTTTATTTCAGATTATCTCAAGACACTTACTTAATATCTTTGAAAAAGCTGCATTCTGTTATTTTCATTCCATATCCATATCCAAATAGGACCAAAAACCTGACTGTTATAGTGAGCGTGCTTCCAAACATTCTTTTCCCATATCAATTTAAAACAGAGTCCCTATTTTTCCAGAAATTGTTGCGCCGACCAATAGTTGATCGATAATGTGTTGAGAACAAGACCAATTTTCCGGAAAGCTTCCTCCCGATTATTTCCATGTTTTATTTTTTAAAAGCAAAAAACCTAAATTTTGTAGGGAGCGCCTTTCCAGACACTGGGTATTGTTTCATATAAGCTCAAGAAAAAACCAAATTTCTTCGAAAAAGCTGACTTCTGATAATTTGTATTTCATGTTCATTCAAGACCTAAAACCTGATTGTTTTAGGCAGCGTCCTTTTAAACATTTTAATTTCATATCATCTCAAGAAACTAACCTAATTCCATTGAAAAAGCTGCCTTCTGATAATTTTCATTCCGTACCCATATCCATTCAAGACCAAACACCTGATTGTTTCATGGAGCGCCCTTACGAACATTTTTTTCCATATTATATTGAAACAAAGACCTGATTTTTTAAGAAAACTTTCTTCTGACTAATTTTTATTTGATAATGTGTTACAAACAAGACTCATTTTTTCGGGAAGCTCCTATACGATTGCTTTTATGTCATATTAATTCAAAATCGTAAATCTAAATGATTCAGGGAGCGCCCTTTATCTCATATTACTTCTTGACGCAAACCCAACCTTTCCAGAAGGTGTCCCTCTGATCATTTTTACACCAGGATATCCCAAGGAACAAACCTTCTTTTGGAATAAGCTGCCTTCTGATCATTGTTATTGCATATCCATTCAAGACCGAAAACCTGATTGTTTTAGGGAGCGCTCTTCCGAACATTTTAATTCCATATCCATTTGAAACACAGACCTTACTTTTTCAGAAATCGTTC
>WSXT02190476.1:0-16105 GCA_011762715.2 Neuroterus valhalla
ATGTCTAGCCCGAGGCCCTTTGAAAACTTTAATCTCGAAGTCTTCTGAAATAATTGTCTTCAATCATCGTTTAATATCCAGGAAAAAACGTGAACGAAACCTGGCTTGGAAACCAGTACACCTTGTCGAAACATGCGACCCTGTCTCTTCTACCCGCAAACTCTACACGAATTCATCTCTTCATCCATCTAATACTTTTATGCTTTCGCCCCTCTCTCTCTCTCTCATCCTAAATCTTACACGTGTAATCCACTTATTCTCTTTCTCGATCTTCTCTTAGATATTCCAGTTTCCCCTGGTTCTGCACCTTCCTGTACCAGCTATTACATTTTTACTCTGAAATTTTTTCTCATGCATCCTCTCTCCGCCCTATCTTCCTCTACATCCTGCCATTCCCCGTATCGGTGTTGCATCCCATAATCTGAACTCTTTTTGTTTTTCTGACATTTGAAATTTTCGACGTTACCCCCCCCCCCCCTTGTTTGTCCATTATTCCCCGTACACACGCTTGTACGATCTTGCCCGAATTCCAGTTCTTCGTTCTTTAAAGCTCCTTCACTTGCTGCTTAGTTTCTTAGCATTTTTTTCATTGCGTCATCAACCTCCTCCTGAATAATTATATTCTTGCTACCCTCATCTTCTGCAAACAACTGTCTTTCTTCGCCCTTCATCCTATTTTGCACACCCTGTAGTGGAGATTTGAAAAATTTAGTTCATTCGTTCATTCTGATGTGTTCATTTATACCTTCTCTTGCTCCTCTTCCCCTGTCAATGGCTTCCCATTCCCTCTCTTCCCTTACCGCTCTCGCGACTTCTTTCATGTATCGTAGGTTCTCTTGCTGTCTCATTCCACCTTACATCTTTTCGTGGGCTCAGTTTCCTTCTTCCGAGTTCCTTCTTCTTCGATTCCCTTTTACTCAATTTTTCCGCACTCTCCTTCAGTCTGTCTTTACTTACCCTAAATTCGTTATCTCACCATCCTCTCTTCCTCTCTTTTCCATCGTCTGTCAGTTTTATCTCCACCCTCACCTTCTCAATCATTTTTTCAAGTTTTTCTAGCAGCGTGTCTATTCGTTCCCTGCTATATTCCCTACCTCCTGATTCCCCATCTTTCCTCTCAACTCTCTCAACTTATCTCCCCCTGCCCCTCAACCACTGTCAATGTTTAATGTTCTTGTCTTTCCTCCTTTTTTCTTCCCCCTGCCACCTCTAGGGCCTCTACACCTCCAAGTCGCTATTATCAGAAACTGCTCAGAACCTATCTCGTTGCCCTTTCACATTCTAAGCACCATATTCCGTATTCTTTCTCCTGACCTGATGTTCTCTATTAAAACCCACAAAAACCACCCTTACCAAACTACCAGGAGGCTTATCCCCTTGACCCTGGGAACAGCAAGTTTAATCGCCAATTTTTCATGAAATATTTGATTTCCATACGAGAAAGGGGTAACCCTACCTACTCTTAATCCATCTAATCTCTGGAAACCCCCCCTTCCAAACCACAATCTGGTTCAGTCGCTCATTTCTCTTCCAATAACTTAATTTCAAACCACTAGCAGGCTGATCCACCTTCCCCGAACCCACCTTACTCCTATGTACCTACTATTAACTCCTGAAAATTTCCCTTAGCGATTCACTGGCAGGCTAACACGCCTAACCCTGGGAACACCGAGGTAAAACGCTTTCCAGAGGAAAGAGCAACTAAACTCGTTGCTTAGCTTACCGTTGGTGTGGTGCGGCTGATTTTTAGGGGTGAAAAGTAGTAAGATAGGAGCAACTTTTTTGGGGGAAGGTTGACGAGCCTGCTCGTGGTTTGCAATTCAGTGATTCGAAGAGAAATGAGCAACTAAACTCGCTGTTCCCAAGTTCAGGAGGCTAGGCCCGCTGGTGGTTTGGTAGGGGTAATTTTTAGGGGCTAGAAGTAGGTAGATAGAAGTTAGGTGAGTTTGGGAAAGGTTGATTAGCCTGCTTGTAGTTTGAAATTCTTTATTTCAAGAAAAGTAGACGACTAAGGTCGCTGTTCTTAAGGGTAAGAAGTAGGTAGATAGGAGTAAGATGATTTTAGGAAAGGTGGATTAGCTTGCTCGTGGTTTAAAATACAGTTATTTCAAGAGAAATGGGCGACTTAACTCGCTGTTCCCAAAGTCAGGTGTGTAAGCCTGCTTGTGGTTTTGAAGGGGTGGCAGAGGTCGTTTCTAGGGGTTAGGTGGGTAAGCTCCCTCCTGGTATGGAAATCAATTATTTTAGGAAAAATAGGTTATGACAAATCCTGACGTGATAGAGTAAATAAACCTCGGATTCGGAATCAGCGACCCAAAAGACATGAGATCAGCATGGTTTGATCCCGGGAAGCAATTTTTCGATTTTTTCTTGTGAAGCTGTGTAATCAATGCAACAAACAATGAAATAAATGATATTTAGCAGATGACCTAATTAAATACAAGGGATTGTTTTCGCAGAAGCGATGCGTGGTGCTGGAGGAGGCCATGAAAGTGGGAAACGTGCAATGAAAGGGTCTGGTTCAACAAGAGACCCGGAACATCCAGACAAACGATTAAAAATGACTGATCACGATCGCCATATAGAGATGGATCAGCCCACGCAAGTCTTATTAAGATACGGTGATGGTAAGCCTGGCGAAGCTCTAGCAATGAGCCCTTGGATCATCGTAGTCGTTGGACTAGAAAAGGGTGTGTTTTTGTGCTTCGTATTTAATAATTGTCACGAGCCAGACTATAGATGTTCTGTAAACCAATTTCAGAAATAACAAGAAAGCTTTCCGTAGATCTCGCGAAGCACCTAACTGCAAAGCGACGGGTGAGTTCTTGTGTTTTGCTCTCTACGGAGCAATAAATAGAACAACCTATGTGCGCATACGGCAAGATGACTTGAACGCTCGCGGGTTGTCACCGTCAAGTTTCTTCCAACTCCACAGGCATGGTAAAGTGGCATCTTCACACATGTGTAAGATACTGTAACTTTCACTTCCTAAATCCACCACTTATCAACATGTATATTCAGAATTATTTTACTAATAATTTCGAAATTATTGTTTCCCTATTGTTTTATTAAAATTACAGAGTTTATTTAATCGTGTCCTCTAATCTTCCATTCAAAGGTCAATCTTTGTACTTCATTTCCTCAGTATAGCGGCACCAAAACAGGGAGATCAGGGGGGTCAGCCGATCTCCTGAAATATTGGTTGGTGGCAACCAATTCCTTGGGATCCTCACTTGAGTGCTTTCATGTAAACATGCATTTTACTCTGCAAGATTGGGGCGTGGTAAGTGCCTCTTTTCTTTACCCTCCAGATCCTCTCGTCCACGAGCAACAATCTGAGAACGATTCTTCGCAGGGTAAAATTTTCCAGGATTCTAATGTAGTATAATTTTTTGGACAAGAAGACGGACAAAAAGAGTTTTCAACTAGATAAAGAAAACAACTAACAAAAAATTCATATGTATCGACAAGAAACATACATTTCTGAACAAGAATTTCAATTTTTACCCTGAAAATATGAATTTTAATTTGAAAGAACAAATATTCAGCACAGAAGTTGAATTCCCAACAAATCAAATTATGTACAATAAACTTCAAATCCCAACAAAGGAGTTGAACTTCAAAATCAATCACTATAGGTTTGCTCCTGCTTCCTAAGTGTCCACAAAATAACCAATATTTATTATTAAAAATTTCATTTCTGACACCAACGTTCGTCTAATTCACGAATATGAACATGGATAGAAAGTTCCTATATCTTTGATATCATGCCACAGTTGTATAGTAAACAAATAATGATTGTACCAGTATTTTTATTTTAATGGAGTTTGACAGTCAGTATTCAAATAATTCGAAAACGTTTCTGTTTTCATTACAATAGCGTACTTTCAGGATTTGAAACTGTTCTCAAGAACGATCCAAGGATCTGTGGGATGGGACCCGCAATTTCCGCGTCACCTCTTTCTTATCTACCAGATACCCAGGAGCGACCGTCATTCAGGAAAATAACACGAGCTCCCAGTTGAATCGCGGTAAAATACACCTATGGCCACGTCTCACGACCATGAGATGAGTGACCATATGCACAATAAAACCACAATAAAGGACCGGCAAAACCCTCGCGTCTCTTAAGGGCACGGGGCGACCCAAGTATGACTGCTCTTTGCATCCATACTGCAAGTGCCACGGCATATTTTTGACACACGGGTATGGCTTTCAGGTTACTAACCAGTGAAGATGTCGCACCTCCAGAGGAACCGATGATGAGAACAACTAATTCAACCGAATATCCTTGATGATTTCGCTGTAGGTGTTCTCTGAGATCTTTGTACCTCTCCTTCTTCTCGGTTTCCTTGGCTTTGATGCAGTAATCGGGCAGGGCCGAGAATTCGATCACGAATATGGTTCAGTTACGTTTGTCAAGGAGCACGATGTCGTGTCTTGTATAGAGGCCATTGTCGAGAAATCGTAGTTCTAGTAGATTCGGCACTCCTCGTTCTGAACAATAGACACTATCTCTATTGAAGCGTCGAGCGGGGCAGGGTCGCGGCCAACGCAATAAGAGCGAAAAAGGTGGTGGTAAAGCAATCTTGAGGCAGCGTTGTGTCTTAACAAATACGTTGTCCCTGCGTGAATGGGGCAATTCGATAGTATATGCAATATGTACTCAGGGATTTTAAGACACGCCCTGCACCTATCGCTGGAAACCTCTTGACGTAATTTGCTTCGGCGGTATGCTGAGGTGGAAATACGCGAGAATGAAACTTCCGGTTCCTGAATTGAGTCCAGGTGATTTCAGCAAAGCAAACGTTGACTCATGTGACAAGGATTGATCTTTTACAATTTTGTAAAAGTTTCCGTTCATCACCTTGTCTCCATGTTGTTTTAGGAAGGTTTTCGCCTCCGCTTTCTTCACCTGTGCTTTGAAGAGCGAGGCATCTGATGTCTTCATTTATACCTTCTCTTGCTCCTCTTCCCCTGTCAATGGCTTCTCATTCCCTCTCTTACCTTACCGCTCTTGCGACTTCTTCCATGTATCGTAGCTTCTCTTGCTGTCTTATTTCATCTTACATCTTCTTGTGCGCTCGGGTACTTCTTTCGAGTTCCTTCTTCCCCGATTACCTTTAACTACATTTTTCTGCACTCTCCTTTAGTCTGTCATTACTTTCCCCACTGTCAGTCTTATCTCCTCCCTCACCTTTTAAATCAATTTTTTAAAAGTTTTTCTAGGAGCGTGTCTATTCGTTCCCCTGTTATATTCCCTATCTCCTGATTTTCCATCTTCCCTCTTAACTCTCTCAACTTATCTTAACCTGCCACTACCTTATCTCCCCTCTTCCATCTCCCTGGGTATTGCCGTTACAAGTCGACCGTCCAGTCTCCCCTAGCAGGTCAAGGAGCCTTCTGCCCTCCCTATCCATCTCTTCATGTTTTGTACTTTTCTGAAGATTTCCTTTTCTTCGTCCGTCACCGCTCCTCTTTCTTTTCTGGTGATGCATTCAATTCCCCTCCAAAATCACTAATCCTCCTCTTCATCCTCTATTATTGCCTGATCAGTCTCTACCCTTCCTCTTCACCCTTTCTCCTATACACGCATATCACTGTCACACTCTTCTTTCCTACTTAAACTCTCCTCACCATCGTTCCGAGACTCTCCTCCGTATCATTTATTTTTCTTGGTCGCTTATCCTCCCTTCATTCCTGACACCATGTCACTCATTCCTGGACGTTTCTAGTTATCCTTTTCCGCCAATTGCATCTCCCGCACATATCCTTTCCGCAATAATTTCTGCAGGAATTGCTACTCCTCGTCTACCTACGTTTCGCTCATCCTTTGTCCTAGTTTTTATCCCAGACACATTACATAATGCTATGTTTACGTGATTCTCTTTCCCTTTCATCCTTGCTTTTGCGTCCTTTTTTTTGCTTGTAAGAAAAATTTGTTCCAATCAGAAAAATACGTCTTTTACGTGGAATGATTACACTTTCAAATACAATTAGATTTTCAAATGTAAATTTGAATGTGAAATCCAGGAAATAAAATGTATTTCCCCTACCGAAGAATATTTTGATTTCGAATCAAAAATGATTTATCCTGATCCGATGAATGCAAATTTTTGCTATTAGCATTTTCAACGAAGAAAGTTAAAATCATACCAAAAAAGGATTTGCATACAGGAAGACAACATTTTATCCAAAATATACATTCAAAACCATCAATTTAACCAAACAGCCAGAATAATATGAATTTTTCAACATAGAATTACATAGTTAATATCTTCAAAGAAATTGTGAGTTTGGTTTGGAAGAAAATTGTTCAGGTAATGAAGACAACATATAACAGTCAATTCATCAAATATCCAAGATCAAGAATTAACGAACAAAGATGCATGCGTACACTTCTTATTCAAATGATTTCCGAATGCGATTCAATAAGCTTATGGAAATGAGTCCTAAGATACTCTTCGCATTTTCTCTTTTTCTTCCCCCATTGAATTGAAGTCCTCAATTTTTATAATTTTAATAACATTATATTTGAAAATGCAATGAATAAAATGATTTTTGTGCATTCGAATGTACTTTCCCAAGATAACGTTTACTCGTTTGTTGGAATTTTATACTCGAAATGATGATTAATCAAATAAGCATGAATGTTAATGAGGAGAATATAAAACCGAAGAAAAAGCTATCAATTTCTATAATGAATTATCTGATTTTGTTGACTGAATCATATCTATTTGAGATTCTTACGATATGTTGTGTTTGAATATTCATTTTCCATCTGTAGATCAATATAATCCCAAGAACTAAAGTATTCCTTCTTTATATAATTGAAGTTCAAAAATAAATCTCTGTTATTTTGTTTTATAAAAGCTGCAACAGTCTTCAAGCAATCGTTTGAATTAAAATATGCGACATGCACACACACACACATCCCACATACAATTCCTTATAAATATTCGAAGCGATGTACAATCAATGCAACAAATAATGAAATAAATAATATTTAGATAAATTTAGTAGCGTCAAGAACTTGGATAATTTGGACATCATTGAGAATAGACTCTATCACTACCACCATATTGTCAATTCCTGATGTACTAAATTCTTCCATAAGATGTAGATGACCTATTTTAATACAAAGGATTGTTTTCGCAGAAGCGATGCGTGGTGCTGGAGGAGGCCATGAAGGTGGGAAACGTCCAATGGCAGGGTCTGGTCCAACAAGAGACCCGGAACTTTCGAACAAACGATATAGAATGACTGATAGCGATCGCCATGTAGAGATGGATCACCCCGCCGAAGTCTTATAAAAATACGGTGACGGTGAGCCTGGCAAAGCTTAAGCTGTGAATCCTTGGATCATCGTAGTCGTTGGACTTAAAGAGAGTGAAAAATTTACTGTCTACGAACACTCGGAATCGTCGCACTCACGTCTGATAATCGGGTATAAACCACATGTTAATGAGGATGGATCTATTGCCGTGCTTGAATTAGAGCATCCTATTACTTCAACAGGACGTGCACAAAAACCATTTGAATCTCTAAAAGCTCATCAGCCAAGGATCGACTTTATCATAAATACAGCAACAAGTATTATCAATAGTAAACATGGTGCAACGTCTTCCGGTAGATGAAAGTGTATTCTATGAAGTGTAAGCTTGGATGTATGGAGATGTCGATTTCCATGTCTGTAGAGCAGGAAAAAATTGACTTTGACGACTAGCGAACCATTTGTTCAGTCCGAAAACGCTGCACCCAGAAAATTTCTCCAGCGACTTCAACAATAAATATTAAAGAAATCCGGCACATCAAACTTGAAGTGTGTCAAAGTTTTTGTGTTTCTTATTTAATAATTGTCATGGCCCAAACAATAGATGTTCTGTAAACAAATTTTAGAAATCACAAGGAAGATTTTACGTAGTTTTTACGAAACCCTTAACTGCAAAGCGGCGGGTGAATTCTTGTGTTTTAATCTCTACGGAGCAATAAACAGAGCGACCTATGTGCGCTTACGAAAAGATGACTTGAACGCTCGCGGGTTGTCACCGTCAAGTTTCTTCCAACCCTACAGGCATTGTAAAGTGGCACCTTCACACATGTGTAGGATACTTTAACTTCCACTTCTTGAATCCATCACTTATTAACATGTATATCCAAAATTATTTTACCAATAGTTTCGAAATTATGGTTTTCCTATTGTTTTATTAAACTTGCAGACTTTATTCAATCGTGTCCTTCAATTGAACTTTCTTATGCCTCTTTCCCCCTCTATTCAAAACCAATCTTTGTACTTCATTTTGTATACCGGCACCGAAACAGGAAGAGCAGGGGGTCAGCCGATCCCCAGAAATAGTGGTTTGTGGTAACGAATTCCTTGGACTCCTTCCTTGAGTACTTTCACGTAAAAATGCATTTTACTCTGCAAGATTTGGGCGTGGTGAGTGCCTCTGTTCTTACCCCCCAGATCGTCTCGTCTACGAGCGACATTCCGGGAACGATTCTTCGTAGGGTGATTTTTTCCAGGATTCTAATTCAGTATAATTCCATGGACGAGAAGACAGACAAAAAGAGTTTTTAACTGGACGAGACGAACAACTAACAAAGAATTTATATTTTTCGACAAGAAACATACATTTCTGAACAAGAATTTTAATTTTAAACCTAAAAAGATGAATTTCAATTTATAAGAACAAATATTCAGCACAACAGTTGGATTCCCAACAAAAGTCTCAAATTTTGTACAATAAACCTCAAATCCCAACAAAGGAGTTTGAGTTCTAATCAATCGTCATAAGTGTTCTCCTGCTTCCTAAGTGTCCACAAAATAACAAATATTTATTAATATGAATTGCATTTCTGGAACAAACGTTTGTCTGATTCACTAATATAAACTTGGATTAAAAAGTTTCTATATCTTTGATATTATGACACAGTTGTATAGTAAACAAAGAATGATCGTACGAGTATTTTCATTCTGATGGAGTTTGACAGTCAGTATTCACAAATTTGAAAACTTTTACGTTTTCATTACAACAGCACACTTTTAGTATTATAAACCGGTAAACAAGAACGAAAGCTCCAATGACTTCAAAAATCCTAACCGAAAAACTGAGGGAAGACAAAAAAATCTGCCCGCTGCGGAGGCACATTCTCATCGCACGCGTCGCGTGCGGCTCGCTTTGCTCGCAAGTTCCAACGCGCCTAAGGCTCGCGTCTTCTGGATCTCGCGCTTCGCGCTTGATTGTGACTTTACCTCGCACAAGGCGCTCGGTCTTTTCAACTCCCTACAGTTGTATATAAAGCTTTTGGAACTCAAAAGCGAAATATCGACTTCTCGAATTTGATGAGTGTGAGTTCTATTTTGTTAAAGCTTCTCCGCTTTTAACGAATACATTCTCTACATTCACAGATATTTTTCAGGTAAATAACTTTCTTCTTCTGATCTTCTGCTAGCCTTAGCCATTTTTTCAAAAATTTCATTTTTTTATTTTTATATTTATTTTTCCTGATTGCAAAGAAAACTACATATCCTGTTAAAGAAGTTGATTACACATTTGAAGATATTTTCCTTGTAAAGATTTTGTGTCTATTTGAATATTCCTGAGCTTCTTCCAATTGTCCAAAAGTTCATTCTTTTCATTATTTACATTGTTTTTCATAAATGAAGCAAAAACTACTTACTATCAAATTTGTAGATCTTTTTTTGGTGCACAAGTTTACTACATTTATATTTTCCCGTAATTGCATAGTTTGACCGAAATATGAACTTTTTATTTTTCATTATTTTTTGTGAGACCAAACTTCGAATTTTCGATTTTTTGAGAAAATGCGAAAAGTTGGATATCTCATCCCGGGGGGCTCTCAAAAGGAAGAATTTTTTCTTCAAACTTTTTTATACATCTTGCATTGTTTGGCTGAAAATTCTCATTTTCGTTTACGTTTTTGAATTTTGGAAATGCCGGAACTCTGACCATTTTGTTTAAAAAAAAAAGAATCATGAGGATAAATTTTCTAAATTTTCACCAACTACAAGAAACCTTACTCAAAATTTTTAAGTCTTGGAAAAAAATCCAAAAAAATTTTCAAAATGCTCCCCGACTTTTATTCTCAGTGCAAAACAGCTGGTTAACGAACATGACTTGTATTTTTGGCCCCGGAAAATGATTGCCAAAGCACGATCGAATATCAGCATTCTTTCGAAAGTTATCGATTTCACAGATTATTCCCATTATTTTAGGTGCAATCAAAATTGGACTTTTCGATTTTTTGAGAAAATTCAAAAAGTTGTAGTCACCGTCCTGTGGGGCTCCCAAAAAAAGAAACATTTGTGTTCTCTAACTTTCTTTCATATCTTGCGTTGTTCAGCAAAAAACCCTAATTTTTGTTTATATTTTTGAATTTTGAAAATGCCATAACTCTGATATTTTTGTTCTCACCGAAAAAAAATCATAAGGATAAAATGATTAATTTTCACTTACTACAGAAAGCCGTCCTTGAAATTTCCAAGTCTTGGAAATAATGGTCCCAAAAATTTTCAAAATGCTCCAACTTTTTGAGTTTCTCACAGGCAGACATACATACATACAGACAGACATACATACAGACAGACACATTCGTAAGAACCATTTTTCTGGGTTCAGGGGGTCTCAAAACGTAGAGATTTGCCAAAAACGTGGGTGGGGGGGGGCGGTCAAATTTTACACAAATCTAATACCTTTTCTGATGAGAATGTATAAAAATTCCAGAAATCGTTGTCTTTTGGTGACAAACGAAACAAGCCAAAGCTCATTCTACCGCTAACTGTTCTCGATATACAATATCTTGAGCCTCTAACTCGCATTAATTTTTCCATATAAATTCCATATTTCCTACGCATAATAACTGTCTTCTAAAATGCTCTATCAGATTGTCACAAAAATCATCGTTTGCAACAACAATTGGTTTGATGCAATTGCAGCAACAATACTTTTGTTTGTGCTGCCTCTTTGTGATATGTGAACATAACCAAATCCCCAATTCACTTCCCTAAGCCACGCCCCTTCTGCAGCTTCACCCGCACATTCACCCGTGTGAGAAACCTGCACGCAAAAGTCAGCGTACCGCTATAGTCGATGCTAGAGAGCAGAGTCTATAGAGTGTCCCGTGCGTCTCTCGTGCGTGCGTCGCACATGCCCAGCCAATGCTTCTTCTCATAGTGCGAGGAGCTGCTTCTTAGCACGCGTATATATGTGCTACGCACTGCCCATGCGTGTGCTATGGCACTCTCCTGAAACGTGCAAAGTTAGCAGCGGCTGTGCTCATGCCGGCAGCACCAAGAGACGTGCAGTTGAGCTGCCTGGCGCTGCAATCAGCACTCGAGTATATCTGCTCTGTAGCGTCGACTATTCAGGTGCGCTGACTTTTGCGTGTGAACGCTACTCTAAAATGCACAGAAGGTCGTCGCCGTCGACAGTCAGGGCAGGAATTTTCATTTATGCGATCCGTGTTATTTGTTCTAAAAGAATAAACCGGTTCTTCCCGTGGAATAGGAGAATTAATACAGCTACATCATCATTGATATTCGATTGTTCACTGTGTATGAGAACGAAAAAAAGAGTTCACATAAATATCACTTACTTTGAGAAAGATTCGTAAAAATGTGTGTACGAAGAGTTCGTTTGAGAAGTACGCAACTTCTATTATTACTGAATTTCATGAGAAATATGCGAATAAATCTCACGCAGAATGTAATCAAATCATCAAACTTGGGACACTCGTAGGAATTTCGAATTGTTCGGAAATATATTTTTTGAATTTTGTACATTTCTGAACTATTGAATCATCGATCAATGGATGGAAAGTGATAGAAGTTCTATGTAGAAATATCTAATTACGAAAGGAATTATTTGATTGTATTGCCTTTAAGTACACTATAGTGTTTGGGAACCTCAAAAATGAGAACGAGTTCTTTACAAGCTATTTTTTCTTAAGGTTTCAGTTTTATTCAGCAAAAATTCCTTCTATGGAATAGACACTACTTGTCCATCAAAACTATGAGACCACAAAAATAATTTTGACGAGTGACATATCAATGTTATAAAACTGCATGAATTCACTTTATCCTTTTTTCTGGAAAAAGCCGCATTTTCTTTTGTAATTGCTGAAAATGACAAGCAAATCACAAGGTAGGAAGTCTTCTATAATTTTTTATGTCACACATTATTTATTATAATTGGAAATATAATCTTTCTGCTTACATACAACACTTTTTGATAAAAAAAACATTTCATTGTAATTTTTAAGTTTGATGTTACAGTTTTTGACCAGTCATGTCTATTCATGTTATGATGGTAATGTTTTTGTCTACTTGGTCTTATCAATATTTAAATAATCAATTATTTGAATATTGATAAGACCAAGTAGATAAAAACATTAACATCATAACATAAACATTGCATTGTGTTGGGAATTTAACTGTCCCGATTATGATTAGTTTTTTAACTTCCAAAAGGATCTTGCGTTAACGACTGGTTTTCGTTGGGATTCATATATGTATTCTGTCAACAAAAGAATTATTTGACACAATATCCAAGGCGTATTTATTGTATAATAAAACTATGGGCCTGGTAAAGATATATGCGGACAGGAAACAATTTTGAATATATATCAGTCCTAGTTTAAAAGTCAGAAAGTCTTTCCTTCTCTATCATTCTCACATCATATGAAATACGACGCCACTAGAAACTTCAAATTTGTGAACGTGTCCTGAAAAACTCTTAAAATCTTCCAAAGTCGTGAGCTTGATAATAACTGGAATTGATGTTTTGCTGTTCTTCACATTCTGCGATGAAATCGAGCATAAAGGTTGAGATAATATTACAATATATATTTACCTTTTCGAAGAAGAAATATTCACCAAGTACGTTGTACAAAAACTCTTTAACTTTGTGTGAATCTTACGGATTTTGAGATAATGAACATTGCTGCCGTGGTTGTCTCCATCAGCCTAGCGGTTTCATTTTCCGTTATTGGTAAATATAAGAATATGATATTATCGTCATTATTCAAAGGAAATATATCGCCAGCTACGTGTCAGAATTTTATAACTCCCTAGCCTGAGGAAGCAATCTCAAACAGGCTTCAAAACCTTCGCACAAGGGTCTTTACAGCCTTTAGTCCCGAGGTTCGGTAAAAACATTGCTTTCAATCATCGTCGATTTCCCTCAACGCAGTGAAATGTAAACCATTTGTTTCTATCTCGTCGTTCAGCAGACTTTAAAATGTTCGCGTATGTTTGAACAATTCTCTGGAAATGAAAAAAGGAGGAGAACCAATGGAACTTTTCTACTCTCTGACATTCCCAAATGAATCGTTCATCTTCAAATTCTTTAAGCAATCAGATATTCTTATTATATTATCCATAACATATCATTGTAGTATCGTACTTTACCCATTTATTTATTTATAATAGGCGATTGATTCTTTTACACTATTTTTGAAAAACTTTCTTCAGCATATGACGAACAAATTTCCCACTGAAAGTTATCCGTATCTCAACTTCCTAGCACACTTTTTGTCTCTGACTATATGGAAATCATAAAGTCAACCGCCATTGATTCGCAATTAAATGAACGATTGCAAAAAATATAAATTAAACTTTTTGGGTATTCTCCATCAGCGCTAGGATATTTCACAAATATATATTTAAGGTCATGCAGTTCTGCAAAGATTTGTCGAAGCTGTAGCGATATATGCTTGAAAAAATTGTCCAAAAAACGATTTTGTGACGTCATGTCAAGCTGTTTCAAGCGCTGGTCCCCTTATTGCATCCAGGCCTTCACAAGAGGTGAAAATCTAATCTAATAAATCTTTTTTTCAATTCTGTGAATGCTTCAAATCTACAGAAAGCTGCAATAAAAGATTGAAAAAGAGTCTCTGATATTCCAAAGAAATCCAATACCTTCTCGGATGAGAATGTAAAAATTGTGAATGCAAGCACAATCAGAAATAACATATGACTGGAACCGTAAAAAGCCGTTCTACGTATGATACTGAGCAGCGGCGGGGCAGTAGCATGGGGGAGGAAGGCACCGACCACCGTATTTCCCTGACCGTTCCGCATCTCGACCTTAGCCAAAAAGGATAATCCTTTCTTTAGCATCGCAAATACCTGGGGTGGTAATAAAAAGATTTTGGAGGATAAAAGTATAAAAATTGATTAACAGACACAAGCTGAATTAAACGCTATAACAATTTATAGGCATTTACAACAACGAGTGTGTGTGTGTGTTTTCGTACCGTAGAAAAGAAGAAACCATCGTATTTTTATTTCTACGTTGAACAATACTTATAAAAGGAATAGACTGAGGAGGATTATGATTGTTATCCTATTTGTGTCAAAAAATATTCTGACATCTTTGTTTTTTCAAGGGTGAACTTACATCACACACGTTCCATTATTCAGACCTGTGGAGGACAAGTTCAATTTTTGATATAAGTCGTCCCTCTCTCCCACTGTCTTCCACAGTTTTTGTATTCCCCTCTTCAATTCCTTCCTCAGAACCTCCTTTTTCTTTCATATCTGCTAGCAACTTTTATCCAAACAGTTGCATTTTCAAACATGGAAGTTCAGATTCTACAACAAATTTTAATGAGAAACAGTTTTATTCAATTATTGAATTAAAACGAAAATGTCGAACTAGACTGGTTGAAAGAGGCATTAGAAAAACCTATTGAGTTGGGTAGGACAAAAAATTAAAGTCAAATCGTCAAATTTCCAAGTCAAAAAGGAGAACTTTTTCCGTAAACAGATAAAGTTATCAGAACAAGTATTACTACGCCAATAGATCAAGCATTAACGGCAATAGACCGCATGAGAGTGCCGTCATTATAAATATGGGTGTTTATTCTTTGGAATCGAGTGCAACTATTATTTGAGCGATTTTTTATTACAATTGAGTAAATTTATAAAAATGAATTCTATGACACTATCCACCTTTCAGATGTTTTTCTTCCTTTTATTAAATTCAGGTTCTCATCTTCTATAATTTGAAGAATCTGCCCGCTGTGCGGGCACATCCTAGTCCCGCGCTTCGCTCCCAAGTTTGGTGAGCGCGCCGGGAGCGCGCGTCTGTCGTATTTCGCACTTTACGCTCGAACATGAACTCACCCCGCGCTCCGCGCTTGGTTTAACATTATCCTCGCGCTTCGCGCTCGGTCTTTGTACAGCCCTACATTTATTTACAGAGCTTTTGAAACTCAGAAGCAAAATGTTGACTACACTTACCGCTTGGACCAGTGCCTATCGACTTAGCGCCGGTTTCTCGACTTTTCATGCTTGAGTAATTCCGTCCCTACCCCTGAGCCTCGCACGACGCAGTATGACAGCCCATCAGCCTTGAAGAGGCAGTACCGTAATGCGTAGTATCGAAGTTGTTTACTTGGAGACTTTCGACGCACGTATTCACGAGACTTTTCATACGGTCCTGAGTGTTTACCTTCGCCTAGTCAGTCGTCGCTTCAAACCTGGTTCGAACTGGATTTCTAATTTCTATCGCGTTAGGACCACAACCCCCGATACTGGCTCCCGTACAAGCGGTGAGTGTACTTCATTTTGATGATCGTGAATCCTCATTTGTTAAGGGGGGAGTAGGGTCTAAAAAAATGTTTTCTCATGAATTTTTTTCGGGAATATTACGAGAGTACATTCATTCTGGTATTAGGCATATTATAAAGTAACATTTCAAGAACATTTGCTCAAATTTTCGTACAAAGATATGAAGAAATAAGCCGGTTGCAGCAGATTTCCGATGACATCTCTTATTTGCGGTGTTCATCATATCTCAACGTGGAGTTGTATTGAGTTCAATCGGGTTAATTATTTCTATTAAATATATGTTTTTCTTGATCCCAACGGTGCCTCATCATGGATTTTTCAATCTCTTTATTTTTCATGGTCGTTCTAAGCGAAACATGTGATTTTTGACGAAAAGCAATATTCTTGAAATGTTTCACTATGGGAAAACGCAACAAAAAAAAATACATTTTTTGGAGCCCCCCCCCCCCCCCCACGCCTCACTCTTGCCAAGTCGCTTATCCACTATTTTCTATGTTTTTTGGGCCA
>WSXT02190487.1:0-19888 GCA_011762715.2 Neuroterus valhalla
GGCTTCAGGGGGTCTCGAAACGTGGAGATCCGTTGAAAATTCAAGATGTGAAATTTCAGACAATTCTAATACTTTCTCAATCATAAATGATGAGAATGTAAAAAGAGTCTTTACCTGAAGGAGTTGAATTTTCAAACAGATAAATAACTTCTACTAAAAAAGATTACTAAACAAAAATTTGATTGCTTAAATTTCAAAATGAAAAAGATTAATGTTTAACTAGAAAAATAGATTTTCTAAAGAAACAATGGAATTTTCAATTTCAATAAGTTGGATTTTCAGTTTTAAGAAATTACTTATAAAAAAAAAAAAATCACTTTCAACAAAAGAAAATAACCTACTGTCAAACAAATTGATAGATTGGTACACAAAATGATAAAGAATTAAATGAAATTGTAAATGTTCAATTGATGTAGTTGCATTTCAAGCGAGAAAGGCGAATTTTTAACTGAGATTATGAACATTTAACTAGAATAGTTCAGTTTTTCACAAAAAATTAATATTCAACGAAAAAATGAGATTTTCAACAAAAAAAAAATTTTCAACAGGATGGTTGAAATTCGAAGCATAAAAATAAAAATTTTCAAACAAAAATGGAATAGTGACATTTTTGGCGTGAGAAATCAATTTTAAACCAAACATAAGAATTTCCAACTAGATGAATGTTCGACTTAAATGAAAAATGTTTGATTGTATAAATTGAATTGTTAACCGTAAAGAAGAATTTTGGAAGAAGAATATTAACTTCTGGAGAAAAAGATAATTTTTCACAAAAAATCGATTTTTCCACGAAATACGTGAAGTTTCAACGAAATTATTGAATTTTCTATTCATAAAGACAAATTTCCACCGAAATGTTGAATTTCGAACTAGAAAAGATTATTTTTCCACTAAAAATGAAACATTCAAATTTTCAGTTGAAGTAATTGATTTCCTACCAAACTGATGAATTTTCAGGTATAATGATGAATCTTCGAATGAATAGATGTATTTTAGGCAAAAATGAATTTTTGACCATCACGATTAATTTTCTTCAAAAAAAGCAAATTTTCCAAAAATTAATGTTCAACTAAATGCTTGAATTTCCAGCAAATAAAGATGAATTGATTTTTATAAAGTAGTTACAATTTTAACCAGAGGTGAATTTTGAATCGAAATAATGCAACTTTAACAAGAAAATTTAATTTTGAACAAACATGTTTGAATTTCAGAAAAGTAGTTGATTTTTAACTAAAAAAGGATAAATTTTGAATGAAGAATGTAAATAAGCTTTCTCTCATAATTCAGAAATATTTCTTCACCGGAATACTACTTCTACTAGAAAGACTGCTTGAAGTAGTTTGTTTATGTGAAATTATGTAGAGGTAACTTTGAAACTGTGATAAATTTAGAATAGGAGAAACGATTTTTTCCGATTCAATCCGAATTATAATTAGTTTAAAAAGTTTCCGTTCCATGTAAAAAATTCTCTGTTCCAAGTGAAATTATACTTCTTCGCTGAAAATTCGGGCCTTAAAATGAAAACTATAATTTTTTTCTGAAATTCACTGTTTTAAGTCGGATAAATGAGGAAAAGCAAATAAAATGTGATAGAAACATTTTTTTGAAAAAATGAAGATAATAATTATTTCTCTAGGCTTGTTTTATTATCAATTCGGTTATCAAATTTGAGTCAGCTAAAAAAATCTTACAGAGCAACAAATTAGCAAAAAGTTTTTCTTACAATAGGAAAAAAAATCCTCTCATGACGAACAGATGTATTTGAATATTTTGAGAACCAGATTAAAGGAACGTTACATTCTTTAAATCAAATTATAAGATCTCTTTCCGATTCATAAAAAGAAAGCGGTCATTCCTCGTATTTTTTCGGGAGAATTTGTAATGGTCTACGTTGAGTCAAGTAAATTCCCGGTATAGAAATAAAGCAACAATTGGAGGAATATTTTGTTTTGCTACGGTTGGGTCCCTGGAAAATTGTTTGCCATTTGATCACGAAACATAAACAAGCGATTTTGCTCTTCTTTTGGAGTCAACCCTCTCTTGAGAAATATTTGTGTTTATTGAAAAATGACAACAACGAAAAAACAGTAAAACACACAGGAAAATTATCCGGAGTCATTGCAAATATTTAAAAAATTATTGATTTTGTTATCAACAAATAAGTAAACCAACCTGGTTTCGTGATAATTGGTAGCGATTTTTTGCTTGGTCTGCACTAACTTGGAACAGTTCATAGACAAAAAGACTTTAAAAATTGAATTGATGAGCATTAATTATTCATTTCTCATTCAATAAGCAAGTTTAATAAACAATTATCCATATCAGGTATAAATGATGTAATCTAAAGTTTTTTCCAGAATACGGAGCCTTTATCACATGGAAATGAAACCTTAGTATCATTTTTGGTCATTTAATAAAAACTATTCGAAGTTGAAACAATGCTTCTTGCTTTGAATCGATCAAATTTCATCACTCTTCAAACAACGCTAATTAACAAATGGTCTGTTTATCTATTTTTGGTGGTACAGATTCGTCTATTTCGACTAAACAACAATTACTAACTAGCTTACCAGCTCTTGAAGATATTTCTAACAAAATGGATGATTGTTATTTTAAACAACAATATAAAGATCAATTTCATCATGTCATTTATTTGTAAATGAAATAATGCTTTTTTATAGGATTTTTGCTTCGAAGTAATCAACTATCACTAAGAAATTTCAAAAATTATATAAGATACTTCCATAAGATGTATATCACATGCAGTATCGACGATAAACATTTAACAGAAACTATTTATTTAGAATTAGTTTTATGATCATAATAATATCTCAACTTGTGAAATGCTTATCACAATATAATATTAAATAACGTGTAAGGCTCAAAATGTTGCAAAAGTTTAGGAGTTTGTTATTTACATTTAATTGCGTCGAATGAACCAAATTTTTACGTCCAAAAATAGCAAAATAGTCCATTTGTTAATAAGATTATGGAAACATACATATATTTTATTCTAATGACCATATATATGATACCTAGATTTTATTTCAAAGTTATTTTTTTTCTATTGCGCCAAAGAACTTCAATCATCTCATCATGAATACATGATACAAAAAATTGTCCATAACACTTACTTCCTAAATAACGAATTATTCGTAATTTTTCATTAATCCAACTCAAAAACTCATTTTGTCCATAAACGTTTCAAATTTAGTGCAAACTAAGTGAAAAATCTCCGTCAATCCTTACGGAAGAATATTCACTATTTTATTCATAACAAATTTATCCAATTTCAAAACTTTAAAATTTTCAAATTTTGCATTGCTTTTGGAAATATTATTTGCATAATTACTATATTTTTTCTAGATATTTTCGAATAAATCAAAGTATTTGTCAAAAACCAGTGCATTCAAAATAGAATTTTCTTCAGTGATCGAATGAAAAAATTATTTGAAAAAATTTTACAAATGAGACATGAAATTCCGAAGTAAAATTTCATTAACGTTATTTGAAAAAAAAGTTTAAACTAAATAACAATTGTCTCCTAAAAATCGTCGTGTCCACGGACGCTTTTATGCCCCACTGTGTCTTAAGGGAGTGTATTTTTACTTCATTCGAATGTACTCTCAATGTTTTTAAATCAAAACCTAAACTGAGACTCATTAAATGACCACGTTACTCCATTATTCAATAAATTTAGAAAGGAGTTATTATTCATTATATTATAGAACTTGATTACGAAAAAAATTCAAAACACTCTCGACCTTTTAATCAAAGTAAAATAATAGAGCACGCGAATGTGGAAGATAAACATTTGAGAATACTTAACCTTATTTCTAAACTTTATCGTAAGAGAGAAAATAAAGGAGCCTATGGCGGGAAATTCAAAGAGCTGAAAGCATTCAAATATTGGGAAATCATAAATTACCACGTCGGAAGTACTCTTCCTCTCATTGATAATAATGGGGCGGGCATGACTTTGTAAGTCAAGCACGATGTTAATGAAGCATCAATTTCTTCTGTCCACAGTGAATTCGTGCCCCCTCAAACCAAAGAGGAGAAGGTCGCCCCGGCAGCACCTTCACTACCACCCGTACCATACCATAGACTCGTAAGTACATTTTTTTGTCTTCTTCAAACTCCAGAATAATTAATTTACTCAGGAACTTCGACTTTTGCATGTCACATTCATTAGAACGACTTTCTTCCATGTAATCTATTCTTGAGTAAAGGAACTCATAACAAAAAATATATGAGTGGTTCCTTCCTTATTCGATGGAAGTTAAGTTGTTTATTTTAAACATTGAAAACAATGGTTATGTTTTCATGGAGCAGAAGCTTGGACGTTGAAACAAATGAGTCCAGAAATTTTAGAAGAAAATAAATTTCAGGATACTTGAAATGTGTATTGGGAATTTGAAGTTGCAATGCGAGACCTGATGGCCATCTAGCGAACTAACCAACATGGCTGCCTCTGGGATACACGTAGCATTATTTACATGCGTTTTACACTCAAATAACGCGATAATATTTATTTTGTGTCAGATTTATCAGTTAGAAGTGGATAAGAAGTTTATTGGGTTCATATAAAATCTAAAAAATGGAATTCTCCTGGAACCATAGAAAGAGGCACGATACTCGCAAAGGCAATGTGTGCTGTGTTGTCAATTGTGACTCCAAAAAAAATATCAATACTAATTTGAGTTTCCATAAAGTACCAAAATTTGGCAGTGGTACTGTTATAGTGAAAAATCTTGTTGGAGAAAGAATTATTGTTGATAAAAGTTTCGAATGGTTGAAATGACTCAAGATTCAAGATACTGATCAATAAATACTAGTCTGCTCTCTGGATTTCAGCGTTGATGATTATCTATTCCCTGGTTTGTTTTTCATACAGTAATTACTTGATTATTAAATGAAATTATTATCGTGATCATTAATTAAATTTTATGGGTCGTACCGGCTTTGCAAGCGCAGTCCATGACTGTGAGAGACACTTGTTTATTGATCTCACTGTTGTTATTATTATCACGAATTGTCGCTCTTTCACCTTCGATTATGTTTCTAGAAGACGGCGTTGCAACAGCATACTCATACAATGTTTTTAAACAGAAGTGCAACATCTTCACCACATTTAAATTATACTTTATTTGAATGAACGTGTTAAGACTAATGCTAATCATATGCATGCCGAATCCCATAGGCAGCCATGTTTGTTCTGATACAGCAGCGCCTCTTTGCCCGCGGTGGATGTTTCCTTTGCCAACAATATAAGGAAGTCCTCTTCTTGTTGATTATGGATTCGATTTAGTCCCAAATGCAAGGATGTTTTCAATTTTCACGATTATTCATGTCAAATTGAATTCCTCGTAACGATGAGGAAAATTTATTTCTCATTGCTTGTAACAGATGAATAATTAAATATTCTGTAACGCAAAATTGTTCAAACATGAAAAAAAGCGTATTACAGGGTAACAGCTTGACCGGGAAAGACCGGGAAATGACCGGGATGGCCGTTAATTGCCTTTAGTCTGATTCTGAAATATTAAAAATATATCCATACATTATGAGAAAGAGAATGTCTATTTATTTCTATTGAAAGTAAAACCTTTTGCGAATTTGTCGCTCCGTGAGATTTTTCTAGCCTATTATTGTTTAGCTTATAATATTAAAATCATAATTCGAATTAAGAAGAGAGTTATTTAAAAAACCGCGTTTCCAATTCAAAATTCGCCACAATTCGAAAGTCCCCTCTTCTTAATTTTAAATGAAGAATATACATCGAAATGTTTTTACAGTAGAAGCAGCATTTTGAAGAAGGAATATTTTTTTTTAAATATAATAGGAAACTTTTCAAAATTTTGCATTACGAATTCATCATTTTTAGGTTGAATAATCAACTACTTAATAAAAAGTTAAACTTTTTGTGAAAATGAATTTTTTTTCAAAAGTGCATTATTCGTTTTCCAATTCACCTCTGGTTGAAAATGTAACTTCTTATTTAGGAATCAATTCATCTTTGCGACGAAAATTCAAGTATTCAGTTGAACATTGATTTCTGAATTTAGAAATCAAATTATTCCTTTGAGAATTTCTGTACTTTGTAGAAAATTTGATTTTTTTGTAGCAAATTAATCTTTATGGTTGAAAATCCATCTCTTCCACATGAAATAGCAATCTGGTAAACTCATTATATTTATCATTGTTGATTCCTCTCCGTAATCAACCTGTTCTTCAGAGAGCTAACTAGCCCCAGAAACTCTTCCTTAATAAATACAAGTACAAAATACATTCATTCCAGTTGAAGATCCATCATTTCACCTGGGAATTCAACAGTTTGGTTGAAAATTAATTTCTTCAATGGAATAATTAATTGTTTCATCTTTCGTAGAAAATTGATCTTTTCTAATTAAAAATTTACCAATTTGGAAGGAAATTTGTTATTGAATTGAAAATTTGCGGATTACCGTTCAAGTTATACAGCTAAATATTTGTTATTTTAGTTGAAAATTCATCTTGTTAAAAACTCTTATATTCGGTTGAAAATCAATTTTGGAAGCCAAAAACGTTATTGTTCCACATTCGGTTGAAAATTATTAATCCTATAGTTTACAATTCAAACATTTTGTTGAATAATTCAAATATTCTACATGAAGATTCATTTCTTCAGTTAACAATTTGTCTTTCTGGCTTGAAATTCAATTGCTACAGTAAAACATCTACATTTTTGTTTAAAAATTCATAATTTCATTTCAACACGTAAGAATTTGTTCAAAAGTAATTATTTTGTTTGTTGAAAGCTAGTTTTTATTGTTATTGGTAATTTTCTCAACTGGGACTTCAACTTATTCTAATTGGAAATTCCATACTCGTAGTTGAAAACACATTTTAGGGCTAAACATATATTTTTTCAAATTTAAAATTTGAGAATTCAAATTTTGGTTAATAATTGATCTTGTTTCGTAAAAATTGATTCATCTGTTTTAGAATTCAACTTTTTCAGTTGAAGATTCTTTGTTTTAGTCAAACACTATATGTTTGGTATAAAATAGGTTGTTTTTTTTACCCAAATATGTTTTTATTCCATTTGCGGTAGAAAATAATTATTTTCTCACTTGAAAATTCAATTATTTTTGTGAAACATTGTATTTTTCGGTAGGAAATTAATCTTTCTTTTTGGGAAAAAATCTTCTTGTTTGAATATTCACCTCAGTGGTTGAAAATTGAAGTGCTCCTGTTGAATATTTATAATTTTAGTTGGAAATTCATCTTCTCGAAATAAAATTTGATTGTTCCAGTTGAAGAACCATAAAATTATGTGAAAATCCACCTGCTTCATTGAAAAATTAACTTTTTTGTTGTAAATCATTTTTTGTTTTGTTATCGTAAATTGATCTTTTTCAGTTGTAAGTTTGTCGGAGTTTTGTAAAAACATTCTATTTTTTCGTAGAGAGTGTTTTTTCAGAAATATTTTATTCTGCAATGTTTGATCTGTTGTAAGAAAGGGTGTTTACAATGAACGTTATAAATAAAAAAAGATGTTCGCGATTTGTGACAATTATGAATGTGTCACTTCTAGTTGACCGGGAAAATGTTAAAAATTGATTGGGAAATGAGCGGAAATTTGGAATCGTCTGCCAAATCGCCATTCGGATCGTTGGAAATGATTAATAATTAAAAGAAAAATTAAATTTTCTTCTCAGATCATAAAAAGTTGTACCCTCTTATTTCGTTGTCTTTTGGAAAATTTGATAGAGAATTTTAATTAACAAAATGGTGACAATTTGTTTGGAAATATAAAATTCGGTTTCATCTAAAAAAATTCAAACTTGAATTTTGGTTCATTACTTTTTGAATTTCTCCTCCTATAACGAAAACATCTTGTGAGTTGGTTGATGTTTTGCCTAAAAATCGAGATTTCACCATTTTTCCCGCCTTAAAAATTTTTTTAAAATGCCTCTCGCTTTTTGGTGATGTCCCACATATTTTGAAAGAAAAATTAGGAAATCATAACTTTGAGAAAAAAATAATTCTGCCGTCGTTAACAATTGTTCAGCCCGCTGAAAACTTATAGGGTAGGGTTTCCGAAAAAAGATCCTTTTTTAGAATTCTGAAAACATGAGGAGATTTTCATGGGAAACCCTACGTTTAATTTTTTCTCCATATTTTTCTGAAGGGTCCTGCTTATATAAGGAAGACATCTTGTAAGTTAAAAACGTGAAATGGATCTGATTAGCTCAAGTTTTCTCTACAAACCTAGAAGTCAAGAATATTTTAATATTCTAATATTTTAATTTTATTTATAATATTTTTATTACCGTAGAAAAAAGTGGCAAGATTTTGAAGTTGGAATTGGAATTATAGAAAATTTTTTACATAATGTATTTGATGATATTGAATAGAATTTTCCATTATGAGTTACGCTTACCCCGCAAGGGATTTGGCCTAATGGTATAATAATAATAATAATGAAATCCACAAGAAATCTAGAAGAATTTTCGGACCTCTGTGTATGTGAACACAAATTAAAACATTAGCGAATCAAAAAGACTGCAAAAAATACATTTTTTAAACATGTTGATAATAGATTGTGCTCAGGATTTTTGGTTTTCTGCAGTTTTCTACTCCTTTGACCAAATATTCAGGCGAATGCGAGCGTTTTAAATAAAAATCTAGCTGCAGACGGTAAGGGTTTCAGAGATTAAAAGTTTTACAGGATTGAGTACGTCAGGCATTGCTTGGATGCTTATTGTGAGAGTTGGGGGTATTGGGGATTTCTGGAAAGGATTTGAGTTGAAGGTTTTAACGTTTGAAGATTTCTTGTGGGAGGAATATAGATATGTAAAATCCCGAAAAAGGGTATACATGGAGTGGAAAATCAAGATCTACAGAGTTGATATTGACCAAGTGTAAAATCAGTTTAATCAAATATTAATAACAAAACTTCAAATAATAAGATGATAAATTCAAATTAGCGAGGAACTAAAAGTGATTGTGTCTTGAAAAAGATACAAATTTTTATATCCCATGAAAATAAATATTTGCTTTTATGAAATATACAGTATGTTTTTGAGAATTTATGTACTCTGTGGGAAATTTGCCTTCTCTTGTAGAAAATAAATCTTCATGGTTTAAAATTATTCTTTTTTGCATCAAATACATCCATTCCAGTTGAAGATTCATCATTTTACCCGTAAATTCATTTGTTTGGTTACAAATTATTTTCTTCAACCGAAAATTTATCTGTTTCAATTTTAGTGGAGAATCAATCTTTTCTAGTTCGAAATTTTACATTTTGGATGGAAATTTTTCGTTTTGAATAAAAAATCCAAATATTTTGTGTTAAAATCACGTATCATTTTCTTGGTTACTATTTGAATGTTTAGGCTAAAATTGGTACTATTCCCTTTCGGTTGGAAATGATTATTTTCATAGTTCAAAATTCAACTATTTTGTTGAAAAACTCTATATTTTGGTTTAAATGTCATTTTTGGTAAAAAATCCAACTATTCTTGTTGAAGGTCCATCATTTCAGTTAGTTAGTTTTTCTTATAAGTAATTTTCATAACTAGAAATTTAAGTTATTCCTTTTGCAAATTCCATAGTTGTGGTCAAAAATTCATTTGTTCAGTTAAACATCAATTTTACTAAATTAAAAATTTGAGTATATATTTAAATTTTGATTGACAATTTATCTTCTTGAGTAACAATTAATTGATCTGTTTTAAAATGTAACCCTTTCTGTTAAAGATTCTTTGTTTTATTCGAAAACACTATTTATTGGCAAAAAAAGAATCTTTGTGTTTGAAAATTAATCTTCTTGTTTGAAGATGGTTTGTGGTTGAAGATTGAAATGCTTCAGTTGAATATTTGTCATTTCAGTTGAAAATTCATCTTCTCTGTTTAAAGTCTAACTGATCCAGTTGAAGATTCATAATTTCATTTGTAAAAGTGAAATGCTCTAATTTTTGTAAGAAAATGATTTTTTGGGTGGAAAATTGGAGTATTTTTTTAAAAAGTAATTTATTTTTCAATGTTTGATCTCTTTTGTTAAAGGATGTTAATAATGAACGTCATGAATAAAATAAATGTTTGCGTTTTGCAAATATAATTTTACTCTTAGCTGACCGAGAAAATTCGAAAACTTGACCGGGAAAAACCAGGAAATGACCAGGAATTTGAAATCGTGCGCCAAATTACCACCCTGATTGATGAAAAGGGGGAAAAATTTATAGTTACACTGGAAATTTATGACACCATAGATTACTGTTTTTCTTATATCGAAATTCAACTAAGTTTCCGCATCATCGACATTTCATTATGATATAAAAAAATCTTCGAAATACATGTTGAGAAAATGATCGGTGACTGATTCCTCGTTCAATTTTTATGGCAGGTGACTTAGTAAATTCAGCTCCAGTCGTTCCGAAAATTGAAAAAATTTCATCTATATGATAAAATATGCTGGGGCTGTTAGAATGATATATCTTGATTTGACGTAATATTCTAGAGATTTGAATTAAAAACATGAAATACCTGGAATTTCTAAAATTATCCAGAAGGTCGAGAACGTTAAAAAAACTATAACCGTGTTCTAAATATTTTCCTCCGACTCTACTTACTAAAAGTTTTGCAATTTTCTAGATACAGAAGTTTCCGAAATTTAAATTATATATTCGGAATTGATATGTTTTCCTTGAAAATCAACGAATGATTTGATTTCAATATTTAAAATGCTATTCAAATTTAATTTCAGTTTCGATTTGCGACATTCGGGGAGCTGATGCTTGTATGGGGGGGTCTCTTGATGGGAACCCTAACTGGACTTTGCATTCCCATTTCTACCATTCAGTATGGAGAATTCACAACTTTATTGGTTGATCGTAACAAAGAAAACGATACAAGTACGAAAACTATAATCTTGAAGTGGTTCGGCGGAGGAGAGATTACGTAAGTTTTGCAATTATTTGAAATCTGTTCAGTTATAATTAGGTCAAATTTCTTTATTCACAAAGAACTTTCAAAACAAAGTCTGCATTTCTCACAACTTGGTTTGGTCTATGTACCCAGTTGTTTGTGAACAGTGAACACCTTTCTGAGTGTGACTCAAAATTATCAGCAATAGGACAAAGTTTATATCAAGCTGTGTAAATTTAGAAATATTTTCGTGGACTTATTAATTTATGTTTCGTTCATGTAAAATGAACAACTTTATACATACATATATTTATACACCAATATCGGAAATCCTTCATGGAAAAAGTAGTTATGTATAATGCTTCACTTTATTAAATATTATATTATAATAAAATACAATAATATATTATTCATAAATGTTTTTATTTATTTCGAAATTATGATAGGTATCCCAACTCAACAAAAGAAGAACGTATGGATGCCTTGTACGATGACTCGGTAGCTTTTGGTGTATCTTGTGCAGCTTTATCGTGTTTCCAGTTCGTCTTCGCCATCTTTACAGTGGATTTACTCAACATCGCTGCATCAAGACAGATTGCTAGATTAAGAAAAATGTTTCTGCAGGCAGTCTTGAGGCAAGACATGGCATGGTATGACACCAACACCTCGACGAATTTTGCCAGCAGGATTACAGAGTAAGTTTCATGTTGAGGTCTAAATCTTTTTCCAATCGTTATGTTTACAAAATGGCCTTATCGAAGATAATAGGGAGATAGATTCAAGAAGTGTCTTTTAGAAGTTGATACAAGATGTTTCTTGTTTCATTTTCATATTTTGCGATTGGATTCAATGAGCGATTTTTTCCCACATGAATTATTTGAATGAAAAACCGATCTTTGCAGCTCTTAAACTTCTAATCGAACATCATTTGGGCTGAGTAAATTAAAAGTCATAACAATATTGTTATGAAATTATGCAAATAAATTTAACTGAGTAGAGCAGAGGTGTCCAACGCGTGAGTAACGGTGTAAATAACGCCAACCTTGCGTTGGACACCCCGCCTCTGGAGTAGAGTGACCTGTATTTCCCTTTAGCCAAGTTAACCATCTTTCAAACGATCTAGCGGCGAGAATCACTTCTGGAGTCTCCTCTAATTCGAAATATGTCTATCTTTGTGCAATAAAATCCCTTTTCGGATTTATGTATCCACATTCATTTCTCGAATTCGAGTAGCTACAATTACTGGCTATTCCGCTTATCTTGATATTTATCAATGATGTTTTTCACACCTGTGGATTGTTACCTTGTAACTACAGATTGCGATAATATTTTGCTGAGACAAGATCGGTTATCATAGTGTTCATCTTACAATGACGAGAATGTTAAAGTATCCATGTTCAATGATAAGACTCAAAAAGACAATGATTAGCAACATCTACCACGTTCCGGGGTTCGACTTGACCAGGGAACCGGGAAAGACCGGGAAATCACCGGGAATTCGACAAAAAACCGGGAATTTTCTTGACTCGGCCTAGACAAATAAAAATTTTACCGTGAAAATAGGAAAAATGACTGCTTTCTTTCTGTGAATTGAAAAGATATCTCATCATTTGATTTGGAGAATGTAACGTTCTTTAAGTGTCTGATTCTGAACATTTTTGGATATAGCTATATACTTTATGAGAGCAAGAATTAAAATTTTTTTCCATTATGAAAGAAATATTTTTCAAATTTATTGCCTTATGAGATTTATTTAGCTGATCGAAGTTTGTAAAATGGAACTGATGATAGCCCAAACATACAGGACGAATCATTCTCTCAATTTTTTCAAAAAAAAATGTATTATTTTTTCATATTCCATTGACTTTCTCCTTATTCATCTGCCTTGAGACAGGCAGTTCGAATACTTCAAGTATTCGAATTGTAAAAAGAGGAAATTCAGAAAATTGCTCATCCAATTTAAAATTCGTCAGAATTTGAAAGTCCCCTCTTCATGATTTTAAATGGAGAAAGTACTGCAAACGGTTTTAAGAGTAGGATGAGTAGTATTTCGAATGAGAAATATTTCTAAATTATAATAGAAATCTTATTCTCATTGTTCATTGCGAAGTCATCCGGTTTTAGTTTAAAAATCCACTGCTTGGTTGAAAATTGAAATATTTTGTTGGAAATTACACTCTTTTATTGAAAGTGCATTATTTTAATATAAAATCCACCTCTGATTGAAAAAGTGACTACTTTGTTGAAAAAATATTCATCAGTTTTTAGTGAAGATTCAAGTATTTAGTTGAGCATTGATTTTTGAATTTAGAAATGACCTATTCCTTTTATTATTTATTTGCTTTGTTGAAAATTTACCTCTTTTGTAGAAAATTAATCTTTATGGTTAAATATTCACCTTTTTCGCATAAAATATATTTATTCCAGTTGAAAATTCATCACTTTACCTGAGAAGCCATCAGTTTGGTTGAAAATTGATTTCTCTAACTGGAAATTTAACTGTTTCATCCTTTCTGGCAAATGATCTTTTCTAGCTCAAAATTCAACTATTTGGATGAATATTCATCTTTATGCGTTGATTAATTAGTTCGTTGCGAATTCATTTATTTTTCTGAAAAATTGATTTTTCGTATAAAATTATCTTTTTCTTCCAAATTACTTTCTTGTTTGATTGGAAATTCAATGATTTCGCTGAAAACTCTTATACTTTGTTGAAAAAATTGATTTTTCGGTATGAAATTATCTTTCTCTTCGAAAATTTCAGGTAAAAACTCGTCTTTCTGGTTTAGAATTCAACTGCTTCAGTTAGACATTTACAGTTGAGAATTCATCCTCTTGGTTTGCAATTTGAACTGTTCATAATTCTATTGGAAAATTCATCACTTTGGTTGAAAAATAAACTATTTTATTATAAATCCACTTTCTTTATCGAAAATTGATTTTTTCAATTGTACGTTTCACTGTTCCAACTTCCATAGGAAATGATATTGTTTCGTGGTAAATTTGAGTATTTTTTCCAAACCAATCTATTTTCCAATTCTTGATCTGTTTGTTAAAGGACGTTTAGAAGGAAGGTCACGAATTGAAATGAATGTTTTCGTTTAGCGATAAATATGAATATGTTACTTTTAGTTGACCGAGGATATTGAAAAACTTGACCGGAAAAAGACTGGGAAATGACCAGGAATTTGAAATCGTCCGCGAAATCGCCACCCTGATGTTCTCTAGAAAAAATTGTTGACTTTGTTTTCCTAAAACAAAAAAATTACTGAAAAAACATTCGTGGAATAAGTGACAATTTCAAACAATACAAGAAAATCTCTCTGGAAATCAATTTTTCCCGAATTTTGTTTGGGCAGGAAACAAATTATATTCACAGGATTTTGGGGGAAAGTTTTGGATTTTTTTCATAATTGGTACATCGATAGTGTATGTAAGGGAAAAGTCTTCCACGAGGTTTAACGTCAAAATATTAATTAGATCAAAAGTTTCGATCCATTAAAAAAAAAGGCGATTTCTTTTTATAAGCGCTGCAACTCGAGAACTATTGATCGGATCGAGATGATATGTTTAAAAGGTATGAACGTTTAAAATAAACATTTGCGATATTTACCCCAAGGGGCACGTTTTATTTGAAAAATTCTAATTGCAATTGGTTCCTTGAACAATTTCTCATAAGAATCCGTCTTAAAAAATTTTTTATTTTGATTAGGGAATGTGCAGTGAGCGTACAAACAAAGCGCAGAGCAAATGTAGACATACGCGTTTGCGACGCAACTTGTTATTTCCATGGCAACGGCTGCTGGTGATATCCTCAAGCGCGCTGTGCCGCGCTTTATTTGTACGTTGACTGCACATTCCCTAATCAAAATTAAGAAAATTTTAAGACGGCTTCTTATGCAAAATTGTTCAAGGAATCGATTGCAATTAGAATTTTTTAAATAAAACGTGCCCCTTTTGGTGAAAATCGCAGTTGTTTATTTTAAATGTTCATAACTTTTTAACAAATCGATAACTTGGTTCATCGTTTGCATGAAATCAAAGTACAAGTTTGGAAAAAAAATCCGCCTTTTTTTCAACGGATCAAAACTTTTGATCTAATTAATATTTTGGCGTCGAACCTCGTGGAAGACTATTTCTTTACATACACTATCGATGTACCAATTATAAAAAAAATACAAAACTTTACTCCAAAGTCCTGTGAATATAATTTGTTTTCTGCCTTTGGCCAAATTTGGCCAATCGTGTTTCACTTCATTTGAATGATTAAATTTGAGGTTTGTTTTCCCTTTGAGGACTTTGTAGCTACCATCCCACATTGAGAGGGCTCACACTTTTATTTGTGAATAATAACATTCCTCTCATTAAACAGGGATTAAAATTAATGTCTCAATTTCAAAAATGTATGTTACTTATTTTGACTTCAGAGATCTGGACAAGATGAAGGATGGCATAGGCGAGAAATTGGGGATCTTTACATACTTGATGGTGTCATTCATCTCATCCATCATCATCTCCTTCTACTACGGTTGGAAGCTAACTCTAGTGGTGCTCAGTTGTGCACCAGTGATTGTTATAGCAACAGCAGTAGTGGCTAAAGTTCAGAGTTCTCTCTCGGCTTTAGAGTTGGCAGCCTATGGTCAAGCAGGAAGTGTTGCAGAAGAAGTTCTCGGAGCAGTGAGAACTGTGATTGCGTTCAATGGTGAGCAGAAAGAAGTTGGTAGATACGCACAAAAATTAGTGCCGGCTGAGAAAACTGGTATAAAACGTGGATTGTGGTCTGGTGTTGGTGGTGGTGTTATGTGGTTTATCATCTACCTGAGTTACGCCTTGGCGTTTTGGTATGGTGTGCAGTTAATTTGGGATGATATGCCCAAAGAAGATAAGGAATATACGCCGGCTGTGTTAGTGATTGTGTTTTTCGGTGTTCTTGCTGGTGCACAAAACATGGGTCTAACATCACCTCATCTCGAAGCTTTCGCAGTCGCTAAGGGATCTGCTGCTGCCATCTTCCAGGTAAGATTTTTATTTCATCAAAGAATAGAATAAGATAAGGTGTGATGGAACAAAGCATAAAACTACTGGAATAAGGAATAAAATGAAGAGCTAGTAAAAATAGTAGGTACATAAAAAACAACAGATGAATAGATGCGATCCTCCGGAAGATATACAGGGGAAAATAATAAGAAAGGATCTGATATAGGAGGGCTCTTCTAGAAAGGATAGAAAGGGATTCTAGTTCTAGGAAGGTTTTGAGAAGATGTTAATCAGGGTAGCGACTTGACCGAAAAACTGGGAAATGACCGGGAATTGAATGGAAAACCGGGAATCCACTTGACTAAACCTAGACTATTTAAAATTCTACCGAAAAAAAGAGAAATAACCGCTTTCTTTTTATAAATCGGAGAGAGATCATATCATTTGATTTGGAGAATGTAACTTTTCTTTGATCTGATTCTCAAAATATTAAAATGTATCTTTACGTCATGAGAGGAAGAATTTTTTTTCCATTATGAGAAAAAGTTTTTGCAAATTTGTTGTTCTGTGAGACTTTTTTAGCTGACTCAAATTTGATTATCGAATAAATGATAGCCCAAACCTACAAAAAGAATTATTTTCTTAAAAAAAAAAAAAAAATTAATTTATCACGTTTCATTTACTTTTCCTCATTTATCTGACTTGAGACAGGGAATTTCAGGAAAAATCATAGTTTTTATTTTAGGACAGGAAGTTTCAACAAAGAAGTATAATTTCATTGGAAACAGAACATTTTTGACATTAAAAGAAAACTATTTGAACTAATTATAATTCGGACTTGGAAGAGAGGAATTAAAAAAAATCGTTCCCCCATTTCAAAATTTGTCGCGATTTTAAGGTTTCCTCTTCTTAATTTCAAAGAAATAAAGTACTCTGAGCTTTTTTACATTGTTTCCTTGCAAATTAATTCTTTTTGTGTTAAAAAATCAACTACTTGTTTGAAATTTAAACTTGTTTGTTGAAACACAAATTCTCTTGTTAAAGTTGCATTCTTTCTATTCAAAATATACCTCTGGTTGAAATTTTAACTACTTGGTTGAAAATCAATTCATCTTTTTTGGTGAAAATTCAAGTACTTTTATTTTGAGAATTAAACTTTTTTTGTTAGAATAAACTTCGTGGAAAATTTGCCTTTTCTGTAGAAAATTAATCTTTATCGTCAAAAATTCATAACTTTGCTTAAAATACATCTATTCATTCGAACATTCACCATCTAACCTGAAAATTTATCAGTTTGGTTGAAAATCAATTACTTGAACTGAAAATTCAAATGTTTCATTTTTATTGAAAAATTGATCTTTTCTAGTTGAAAGTTCGAATTTTTGGTGGAAATACGTCTTTTTGAATTAAAAATTCGAATATATCGTTGAAACTTCACATATTTTGTTGAAAAATAGATTTTTTGTAGGAAATTTTCTTTTTCTTCGGAAGTTTATAATTATCACTCTTCAAGAATTCTTCTGTACGGTTAAGAATTTAAGTTATACAGTCAAACATTCTTCATTTTAGTCGAATATTCATCTCGTTGAAAACCTTCAAGTTTGGTTTATAATTAGTTGTTCAAGTCAAAAATGTCACTATTACATTTTTGTTCGAAAATTTTCATTTTTATGGTTCAAATTCAACCATTCTGTTGGAAAATTGTATTTTCACGTTGAAAATTAATTTTTTTGCAAAAATTGAACTATTCTAGGTAAATGGTCATCATTTTAGTTAAAAATTAGTCTTTCTGGTTTAAAATTCGACTACTTCAGTTAAATATTTACGATTTCATTTGATTCTCCGTCATTTTGTGCATATATGTAATAATTTGTTAGACAGTTTTTCTTGTTTGTTGAAAGATAGTTTTTTTCTTTATGAATAATTTTCAGAAATCTATTTGTTTAGTTAAACATTCATTTTCTTCCAAAAATTTGAGTAATCAAATTTTCATTTAATAATATTTTTCAGTGAAAGTTGATTCATGTGTTTGAAAAATCAACTCCTTCGATTAAAGATTCTTTTTTTTTTAGTACAAAACACTTTTGCTTGGTTTAAAATTGGGTTTTTAAACTAAAAATGTGACTGTTTCATTTTTGGTTGAAAATGATAATTTTTTGACTTTGAAATTCGACTACTTTGTTAAAACATTATATCTTTCCTTGAAAAATGATTCTTTCTATTTGTAAATTATTTTCCTTGTTTGAAAATTTACCTTCATGGTTGGAAATTGAAGTACTCCAGTTAAATATTTATCCTTTTAGTTGTAAATTCATCATCTTGTTTTGAAATTTAACTGTTCTGGTTGAAGATTCATAATGTTATTTGAAAATTAATCACATTGGTTGCAAAATGAACTATTTTGTTAGAAATCTGTTTTTTCTGTTATCGTGATTTGATTTTTTTCGATTGTAAGTTTAACTGTTTCAATTTTTGTGAAAAAATGATATTTTTTGTTGAAAATTAGATTATCCTTCCAACATTGATTTATTTTGCAATGTTTGACCTGTTGTGTTAAAGGATGTTTAGAATGAACGTCATGGATAAAAATACGTGTTTGCGTTTTGCGACAAATGTAAATATTTTACTTCTAGTTGACCGGGAAAATTGAAAAACATGACCGGGAAGAACCGGGATATGACCGGGAATTTGAAATCGTCCGCCGAATCGCCACCCTGATGAATGATTAAAAAAGGTAATCTGCGAAAAATAGTTGAAAAGGTAGAATTATGGGAAAAAAGAATAGGAACAAAAGTTATAAAAAGGGATAGGAAAAGGATTAATGAATTTGTTGGAAAGAGAATAAGAATGGATTTTTGAAAAGGAAGACGAAATAGAATGATTTGGTCGCAAAGAATAGGGTAAATAATGATAAAACGTGATTCAAAAAAATATATCTATGGGAATGGCAATAGGGAAGTGTTATAGTGAAGGATCCTAATGGATGTAATGGTTAAAGAAAAAGAAGTAAGGAAACAAAGACGACACGAGAGCGTAAAGGTTATACAGGTTAAAAAGATTAGAATAAAATGTTAAATCTGGAGACACAAAATAAATTTTTGTCAAAAAGTGTGGGATACAAAACATTAAAGCGCAATTAGAAACGGGAACTTTGTTTATGAAAATAGGGATGCAAATTTATGAGATGGTTGAAGAGAAAAAAATAGGAAAACGACGATGAGATGAGGGAGTGATAAGGGTAAAGTGGCTTAAGAAATAAATAAGATAATGTGACAGCAGCATGTAGCATTTCTGCAAAAAGAATTAAAATGAAAGACGACAAAACAGAATTGAAGTAATTTCAAGTCTTCGAAACAAAAATGGGACAAACTATTTATCTACTTGCTTAAGAAGACAGGTTATATAGTTGAAATGAGAAGAAAGAATTGTATAGAAGTTAAGAAGGTTAAGTTCTAATTACAAATTTGGTTTCTTCCAATTGGTGGTTAAAATCTGGTGTACTTATTGATGTGTTTTTTAATACTCTTATTCTTTTTCTGTCAAGCGAATTCTGATTATTGCTGTGTTGAATATAGTCATTTATTTCAATCCAAAAATGATAATCTTCTTAGGTTTTAGATCGTGTACCTACAATTGACAGTCTTAGCAAAGCGGGAAAGAAACTGCAGTCTGTGACCGGAGAAATAGAATTTAAGGACGTTCACTTCCGCTACCCTGCCAGGAAGGATGTTAAAGTACTCCAGGGCTTGAATCTCAAGATCAAACATGGTGAAACCGTCGCTCTCGTCGGTGGTTCAGGATGCGGAAAATCTACGTGTCTCCAACTCATTCAGAGACTTTACGACCCTCTTCAAGGACAGGTTGGTTCCATTTTCAAGATTACATTTCATTTAAGTTTTTTATTTTGAAGTGTCTCATCGTCCCGAATTTCGGGACGACTAGCAATTTCGCACGTTCGGCTAGTCGTCCCGAAAATAATGTATTTAATATTAAT
>WSXT02190498.1:0-19887 GCA_011762715.2 Neuroterus valhalla
TACATTTTTTTATGACTAGTCACAGTGACGGATTTCCGCCCCCACGAGACTTGAGGAAATGTGGAGGTATGTGAACTACATTATTTCTATGAATGAATGAAGCAGTGACTTTCACAGCAGTAAATTTCCGCCCCCACCGGACCTGGAAGAGGGAGAGGTGTCCGACCTGCATTATTTTTCATAAATAGTCACAGCGGGTACTTCCCGCGTCCACGAGACTTGGGAAAAGAAGGAGGTGTGTAATCTACGTTATTTCTATGACCAGTCACAGCGTTGACTTCCACCCCCAATGAGACTTGGAAATGGGAATGGTATCTGACTCACTTCATGTAAAAGAGTTGTCCGTTTGTCATGAAAATTAAACAAGTTGACAAGTTGATCGAAATTTTTGTTCTTTTTCGACTGAGAAATCTTTTTTGGTCTACAAGTCAAAATTCTCTTGGAAATTTCTCTCCTTGGTTGAAAATGAACCTATTTAATCGGAAATTCATCTTTCTTAGTTAACAATTGAACTGTTTTGTTGAAAATCGATCCTTTTGGATTCAAAATTCTACTGTTTGAGTGGAAAATTTTATTACTTGGTTGAAAATTTGTCTTGTTGGTTCAAAAATTCATCTCAATTTTTTAAAAATATAACTGTTCGGACAAGAATTATTCTCTTTTGGTTGAAAACTTCACAATTTGTTCGAAAATTTAACATTTCCGTAGAAAATTAATCTTTATGGCTTCTGAATGCAACTGTTTGGTTAATAGTTATTAGGTTTTGGAGAAGTTTCAACTGTTCTGTGGAAAATCTTGTAGTTTTGGTTCAGTTCAAGTATATTTTATCTTAAATAAATATATTTTCCTGTTGAATTATCAACAATGACAGTTTTGAAAGAAACCAGTCTTTTTCAATATGAAACTATATAAATTGGTTGAATGTACTTTTTCATGATAGAAAATCCAATTATTTAGTTGAAAATTGATCTATTTTGTTCAAAATGCAACATTCTTACTTGAAGTATTAGGAATTTCAGCATTTCAAATTGAATTTGAAATACTATTATTTACCATATTGTAACGACTATTCTGCCGTGCAAATGAAAATGAGCATATTCGCAATTTTCGTCAAAATTGTGATAACGTTGTCAGTAGGTTTATGATACTTCCCTTCACTCAAATTTGTTGGAAGAAAAATTTCGACAAAAATTCCAGACATGCTCGTTTCCATTAGCACGGCAGTATTAAAGTCAACTGATTTTAATTTCAAAATGTGATTGATCATAATCTTCTAGTACTTGTAAATAATTGAGACCAAAATGTTTCGTGGTAGTCGTAATTTAGAACTGCGTTTCCAATTGGATTAATAGTCATCGAGATTTCACTTCGGATATTTAACTTCAGTTCTGAATTTCCAGGAATACAAAATTCCTAGGATTCAGCTCGCAACGTAGGTCCGACTCTCCTCACTTGTACGTGCGCGGGAACCTTTTCGAGTTTTTCTATCGCCGAGAAACGACAGTAATTGAGCAAACAATGAAACACAGAAAAAATGCCTGAAATAAGAAAGACAAGCATTGGTTCCTATTGGTTCCTACTCAGGAATATGCATGGATTTTCATGTTAGGTTTATATAGCCACGTATGAATACATATAAAAATGTTGATTCTTTTATGTGAGTTTTCACGTGTTAAGGGTATCCAGTCGAATTTTCATGTAAATTTCACGTGGAATTCCTCCCGTAATTCCACGTGGATATTTCCACCTGGAGAGTGCGAAAGGATTTTAATTTGGACGAGTTCGAACGGAGAATATAATTGTTTGTATTACGATTAGAAAGCACTTCAATTCGCAAAAATATAATTTATTATTATATTCACCAATGGAATTAGGAAGAATTGCTAGTAAGGCACATAGCAGATTACAGATGATGGTGAACATTTCGTCAAATATGAGTGTGATTGTCGGATTTGTTTAACTGTAATGAATATTTTACTTGCGACATTCCTATTCATACCTGTCGTCATTGCTATCTTAGTTGTCCTTCTTGGCTTGATTCAAAAATTTATTATATCACTAAATCATCGCATCATCATCAGTGAGCCATCAATAAGGAATCCATGAGTGGAAGCTGGCAAGTCATACCAAGTGTACAGTTTGAAAAACAATTTTCGGTATTGAGTGCTTGTACTCCGAAGCCCCACTGTCGATTATGAAATTGGAGGACAGAGCTCGCAGAATCGTGATGAATTGATCTATTCAAGTGATATCAATTTCAGCGATTTCATTAAATTTTATTCGAAAAAAGTTTGCTATTTGAGCTCGAAGGGAAAAGATTTTGATTATCGGAATCAAGCTCTCCAGCAGATTTTTGTTTGTATTGTGGACGACCTCTACTTTTATGAAAACCCAACTTTAGGATTAGAATTGAATTCAAAAAGTTACCAAGAGGCAATCTTTAAGGAAGGGTTTACTGATCATAATTATACGCTTTGCCGTATAAACAAAAAGTGATTGTAATTGCACTTCTGCACTCTGTTCAGTACCAGTGATATGTCCGAGGAAGCTCCCATTTTTAGTTTTGATTGAGTCTCCAACCTCATGTCATTATATTGATGAATAATCAATGTAGGGGTTAAGGATTTCCGTCAAATTATTCCAGAAAAGGGAAGTGTAACTTCTCGTAGCAAACTTGCACTTGCAATTTGACCCTCCGCAAAAGGTGACTGTATCGCAATGTCGTTGAGTCTTATTGAAATTATCTCGAAGTCCCGTGTAGAAAATGAAATGAGAAACTAGTTTGGTACCTGGCCAGTTGACCCCCGGGGGCTGGTTAGGTCATGTGACCAGTCCCCGACCAGTTTTTTTTTTTCAAGGAGTAAAAAACGGTGAAATGCTCATGCACTGACCACATTCGAACCTTGGGGACCACGAGCCCGATATACGCACTTCACATATTTATACACAAGTGTACAAAGACGTGAGGCGCGGTCACAGGCGCGCAATCCACAGGGAACGAATGTGAGTGTGGGACTTGCCAAACGGCACCTACCCACTAAACCTTAAACTCCTCTTTTCCTGCCAACCCATTTCCCCGGAACCGCTTATCGCATTACTTCAGGGAAATGGGGGTTCGGCCAGTACGCCGAGCTTCGGCTTTTCTCTGCATTGTCAACTTTGCCTACGGACTCCTGCTTCTGGCCCTACCAAGATTTACGCATCGTCCTCAGTAGCGCAAAAGTGCCGTACAACGGGCTCGTCGGCCTTCGACATCCTGGTAGCGGCCTACACCGCAGTACCTCGAGACTTCCCTTTCGGTGTCGCCTCTCGGTACACTATGCACTTCGCGGAACCCGGCAGATGATCAGTCCGGGAACCTTCTCCTTTTTCGGCGCAGAGGTAACAGCGCGGAGTACTTGTGCCCTCCGCAGACTTGTGTCCCTCATTACCGCACCTCTAGCAGCTCGCCTTCCTATCAGGCCCACTGCATCGCGCTGACATATGGCCGTAGCCGTGACAGCGGTAACACCGAGTCACCTCTTCCTTTTTTCTTACGCGACAGGACACCCATCCAACTGTGAGATGCCCCGCGCGCAAGAGCCTTGTAGCTAAGTCCTCATTCAACGTTACGAAGGCTTTCAGGTAACCCCTGAAGGTCCTCCGCGTTAAATTGACTCTTAGCTCTCCCCTCCAGTCAGCACTGAAGTTCTTCTTCAGTGCTTCACCAACATCCTCTCCAACAGTGAGCTCATCGAGGTCGAGAACTTCAACCTCGATTCGGGGGTCCAGCTCACGGGCCTTCTCCTCTGCGCCAACCACCTCTTTGATGGCGTTCGACAGCTTCAATCAGTCATTTGCCTGGTTACCCACTTCAATTAGGATGTCACCATCCCTTGTTTCCGGACGCCCTTGACTTCGACACCAAGGAAGTCCGGATCAACTGCCCTCTTAATATTCCGAAGGACTTCGGAGTAGCTCGATCCCTCGAACGACTTAATCAAAACCGCCTCAGGTCGAGATCGCTTCTGGCTCTCCATCTTCTTCTTCTTACTCTTCTTCTTCTTTTTCTCCTGCGGCGCAGAAGAAGCTTCAATCGGAGAACTTGAGGCCACAGGTACAAGTACCTGCCTCCGAGTTTTCACCTTCTTAAGCGCTGGTTTTTCTGCGCTGGAGTCTGGGGTACTAGCGGTGGACTCTCTCTGCCTCTTCTCTAGGGCTGAGGCGAGAGCTATTCTAGCGTCTTTATCCGTCTGAGTTCCCTTTTTACATCCCTGAGGTACAAGACTAGTAGAGGCTGCCAATGCAGCAGCTTCTTCCCTCTTATCCTCAACCACCTTCATACACACGGAGTATTGATGGGACCACTCCAAATCCAACCTGTGTTCTCGATGCCTCTTCATTTCTCGAAGTTTCCGCACTCCTTCATTCAACCCATCTCGAATCTCCATAAACACATTCCGATGAGACCTACAAAAAGTCATCATCTTATTCAGGATACTTTCCATTTCGTTGAGATTTGCGAGTTCTACATCTCTACACTCCGCCACACTGATCGTAGCCATCTTCGCGTCGCTCTTGCTATACAATCCCAACTGACGCTCAGCTTCCGACTCTATAACTTGTATGTTCCCACCGAACATACGCTCACTGAGGCTCCTGTTCAAGAAATCCGCCTCTTCCACGTTCTTTTGGCCCTCCCCAAAATCCTTGGGACCAGCACTGGCCACCGGGGCTTCCGCGCCATCGGAACCAGTGGGGAGATTTTCGCTCCCTTGGTGTAATTTGTTTCTGAAAGAACTCTTCATGATTTGGTTTGAAATTCGGGGTTTCCTTCCCCTATCTGAATTTTGTCCGACCCGGGTATTTGATTTCCCCGGTACCACCTATTCCTGGGAAGCGTTCCCCTATCCGCAACCTGGGGAGGCGCCCGGTGGATGTCCAGCAACACCACACGGGAAGTCCCCGACCAGTAACGTCACGCTCGATTAGTCGGAAGACCCGAAATATCTTAGTCGGGGTCTGACCGGGTACTAGTATGGGTTCTTCAATAATAGGACTGTCTCGAAGAAAATAGTTTCAACGAATATTTCCAAGAAATACAGTGTTTAAATCGACTGTATTCTACTTTGCTAGAGTGCAAACATCTGTGCGCATATCTGAGTGTTGATGTAAATGTAGAATCAACACTCGCAAAGTAGAATACAGTTAATATATACCCTTTTTTGGAAATCATCGTCAAAACTATATTTTCTTTGGAAGAAACGTATTGCACTTTTTAAAACAACATTATTATGTGGACAATGAATGAGAACTATAATTCAAATATTAAAAAATTTAATTTTGAATAATAATACTAAAGCTAATAAGAAATCTGTTTGATAGAGACATACATTTTTATATAAAATTTTAATAAACAAGTAATCACGATGCGTTACACTCACCAACATATGCAAATATTAAACTATGGAGTGATTAAACCAATTAATTGATTGGAGAACTTAGTTGCATCAGATTCGTCATAACCCTGCTCCCGTTGCTCTTGGTGGTTGGTTCTTCTTCAATTTTATGACTTTTGACGTCCCCAATCCTTTGCATTTGAGAGAACATTTCCCAATGCGATTCCAAAAGTAGCGTCCGTTATCAATTTACCGGAAATGGGATCACAATGCGTCTGTGAGAAGGCACCTAAAAAAAGAGCAAGATTTTGTGAATAAGTATTTATTTATATGAATTAGAAACATACTCTAGGACAATGACTTCGCTTGTGACTCGATTCTGTTCATATCACTCATTACTTTCCCAATATTTGATCATATAAAGCCGTGCCTTTCAATGAAAACTTGTTAGGCATTTTCTTCAAAGCCGTGCACCTCAATATATTTTTCCAATATATTTCCAATCGATTTTGTGGTCACGTAACTTCTATCGAAGTATTTGGTCAACGATGTCATCTAAAAATAATAGAGAATAGAAGTCACGGGATATAATGTGAAGAGTGAAAATATATAAAGGAACTACTTATTTGATTACTCACGAAATTCTTTTTCAATTCTTCCACGATTCAGGAGAGTGTACTTTACTTCACAATGGATCATGTAATGACTTGCAATTTTCTGTAGTGTACGGAGGCGGCATGATTTTGGCCTCTAATTTTCCATTTCTTGAATTGTATGATATCTAACTGCAAGAAACAAAATCAACTTGTTTCGTTGCATTCTTCGGACCTCGAGGTAAGAATTCCACAAGCTGGTATTCATATTCGTCTTCACTGTCGTTAGACATGTCGCCTTAAGAATCTACAATTGAAGTCAAAAAGATTGACAATTGTCTAGTGCGTGTTTTTCATTTAACTTTATTATAAAATAAAGTATTTAAGTTCTTAAAATACATCTATTTGAATATAAATAGGAAACTTTTCTTTAAAATATGAAGAAATAAATCAAAGACGCTTGGCATAACCTATAAAAATCCTGACATTGCTTTTGTAAGTTTCATACAATAAATACGTGCATATTACAACAATAAATTATTCGTACTTATGTGGAAGTACAATACCTATTTCGTCTAAATGAAGAGGAACACGAATTTCGTCTTCATTTGCGTCAATTTTTATTGAATAGTTTCACATACTCGGAGCAAGTCTTGAGAACACTTGAGAAGCACAGAACCAAATACAAAGGTTGGGTTAGATTGAGTGTACACTGAGGTGCCGACACGCGGGAAATTGAATGCTGTCACGTGACAAATACAAAATGTGCAAAAATATATAACAACAATGTTGTTCCAATATCTACTACTTCTCCTTATAATATTGGGATTTTGGATAACAATACTATTATTGGAGTTCGAAAAATTATTGGAAACTATGAAAACCCTGAACTATTACTGGTTAAAGGCCTAATTTGGGAAAAAAGAAACCTGTATATAAATATCCTTGCGATTCAACTCTATTGCAAATGTGGGAACTTAAAACTGAGCCGACAAATCAAACTTAAACTCGACTAGTAACTCAAATTGAGAATGAGATGGTACGAATTTCATTTGTCAGAGAGAATGATAGGGAAAGATTTTTCGTCGCTTGGGTGCTTTATTAATTATATTATTGTTCCTTTATTATTCGTCTTAATGTTATTTTCAAGTTTTTCTATTGATTTACAGTCACTTTTGAACTCTTAAAAACTTTTTCACATGTGAAAAAAAAGCTGTAAGATCAGGTTATAAAGAAAAAATGGAAAAACGATTGTTAAATATAATTTCAACGTTTCAAAACGAAGAATCATTCCTCTTTCATTCAGATATTACCTTATTTTATAACACCTCTTTCGAAACTCTGTTGCAAGAGTAGCCCGACCAGAGCTCGACTAGCTCCCGACCAGAGCTTGCATAACTCCTGCCTGAAAATGTTGAGTAACTGCACGAAAATTATGAAAAAAACGCCCGACCACCTCCTGACCAACCTCCGACTGGAATTTGGATAAAAAAAGCCCATCTTGTCCCCAAACAGTCCCCGACTAGGTACTCCATCGAAACTAAAAACCCGATTAGCCCCTGACTAGAGCCCGCCTTGTAATAGGGTCAAATGGGGCTATTTCTACACGGGGTAGCTTAACAGGATTCGTTAAAAACTTGAAAAAAATGATTGAACCCAAACGGAAAAACAAATTCTCAACGGAATAAATTGAAGTTTATATGCAACACTTTATTACCTCATCAAAAAAGATGAATTTATAACAGAATGAATTTCCAACGAAAACCAATAATTTCGTACTGAACACGACGATTTTTCCACGAAATATAAAAATTTTTTATTCAAAAGAATGATTCTATAGCAAAATGACGAATTCTTGGAAAGGCGATAGAATTTCCACAACAGAAAAGATTAATTCTCAACGACAAATGTAATAGCTGGTATTTTTCAAGCAAAGATGATTTGAATATTTACTTGAAAACCGTCGAAGATGAATTTACAAATTTTAATCCTGAACGGAAAATGTGACGATTGATATTCGAACTATGAAGAAATTTGAACTTCGAATCGAAGAAAGTTGTACCCAACCGTGAAAATTATCCTTGACCAAGAAGGTTTGGTTTTTATACGGAAAAGTTTCATGTCTACCAGAGAGAATAACTTTCAACCTTGATGATAAATCTTCGACTGGAAGGATTTTATTTTGAATAATGAATAGTTGTATTCATCCAAAAAAGACAAATTCCAAATAGCATAGTTAAATTTTCATCAAAAGATACATTTTCAACCAGAAACGGGATAGTCAATGTTCGGTTAGAGAAAAAAATTCCAACAAAGAAGAAACAATTCTTGAGAGGTGTTTTATTCATTTTCGCGCTCCGCGCTTGGCTTTTTTTGGTACTCGTACTTTGTGCTGAGTTCTTTTCATGATGTGAAGCGTATACAGAGTTTCAAAGATTTCAAAATTGTTAAAAACCTCTGCCTTAAGGAACACATTCCTATTACGATACTTACCCTTGAGATTCTTATCTCGCATAAATTGTGTGGCAAATGGATTTTATGACTGTTATGGAATCGTTATCACGATTGAAACGAAAAATATACGTCTTAGTGGAGAATAACTCAATCAAAATTTTTAGGTCTTTTTATGGTAAATGATTTTGCTCATGCGTGCTCATTTGTTATCATGATTGAAACAAAAACTATACGTCTTATCAATGGATAGTCCAGGACCAATCTGTAAATCTTTTCAAATTAGACCATTTTTCTCCAGTAATTTTCTGGTATCTTACACAATTTATCTTGAAAATGAAATATTCTGTTTTACATTATTATTCTGAATGAAAAGGTATTGGTTTTATGTGAAAATTGACTTCCGCGGATTTGATGAAATCTACACGTTTTGAGCCCCCCTGAGTCAGAAAAATTGTTTTTACGAAGGTGTCTGTCTGTCTATCTGTCTGTCTGTAGTCTGTAGTCTGTAATCTGTTTACTTGATAACTCTCGAAAGAATGATTATATTCGATCTTGCTTTGGCACCCATTTCGTGGGACCAAAAAGACAAGTCAAGTGCGTGAACCAGCTATTTTGGATGGAAAATGAAAGAGAGGGAGCATTTTGAAAAGTTTTTGGACTTTTTTTCCAAGATTCAAAAATTTAAGGTACGGTTTCTTGTTGCAGGTAAAGAGTGAGGCAATTTATCATTATGGTTTTTTTTATGAAAACAAAATTGTCAGAGTTGTGGCATTTTCAAAGTTCAAAAATCTAAACAGAATGTGTGAATTTTTAGCCAAAAACCGCAAGATTGAAAAGAAAGTCAGAAAGAAAAAATGTTTCTTTTCGGGAGCCCTACAAGATTGGGAATACAACTTTTTGAATTTTCTAAAAAAATCGAAAATTCCCATCTTGATCGTGCAAACAATTATGAATAATAATCTGTGAACTCGATAACTTTCGAAAGAATGATCATATTCGATCATGCTTTGGCAAATTTTTTCAAAACCAAAAAGAAAGGACGAGTATGTTTGCCAGCTATCTTGGATGAAAAATCGAAGAGGGAGAGCATTTTGAAAATTTTTTTGGATTTTTTTTCCAAGAATCAAAAATCGTAAGTACGGTTTCTTGTAGTAGGTAAAGAGTAAAACAATTTATACTGATGATTTTTTTTTTGATGGAAACAAAATGGTCAGCGTTGTGGCATTTTTGAAATTGAAATATAGAAACAAGAATGAGAAGTTTTAGCCAAATAACGCAAGATTGAAAAAAAGTTAAAAAGAAAAAAAGGTTTCTTCTTGGGAGCCGTATAAGATCGAATCGATCTTTTCAAATTTTCTCAAAAAATTAAAAATTCCAATTTCGATTGCACAGAAAATAATGAAAAATGCACTGTGAACTCGATAACTTTCGAATAAATGTTCATATTGGATTGTGTTTAGGCACAATCTCTTAAGGCCGCGAAAAAAAGGACAAGTTCGCTAACCAGCCATTTTTGACCAATGATTTTGGTTTTATCCATCAAAATTGTTTTTGGAAAAATCAAGAATGCATGTTTCCGTCCAAACTTTGCAAGGCGCGAAAAAATTTTAAAATCAAAAATTATTTATTTCAAAAAGACCCATGAATTCTAAACATACCATTTTTTCATAAGATGCATAAATTTTGTTTTGTTTGAATCGAAAAATGTTATCAAAAATGAAAAGTTCCATTTTTTAGCAAAACTATGCGAGATATTAAAAAAAGTGAAAGAAACAAGAATTGTTTACCCTAAAAAGTCTACATATTCAGTGTTGATTATTTTTCGATAGGACAAATAGTTTTCGTTTTCATCGTGGTAAACACTTAAAAAAATAAAAAATTCCATCTTCAACCCAAACAATAAGAGACAGAGAGAGATCACTCATAGAAAAATTATTCATTTTAAAAAGTTTCACAAGTTTTACATGAAATTTTTCCCACTACGGCGTATATATTTTTTGTTTTGATCGTGACAACGCTTTTTAAACAATGAAAAATTCAATTTGCTAGCCAAACTATGCGAAATGTAAATATCAGTGGCGAGTGTTGTAATGAGGATGTGTTCCTCAAGGCCAGTCGAGGCCTTGAGTGAACTTAATATAAAAAAAAATTAATCAAAAATGAAAAAAACATTCAATAATCTTCATAGAAGTGGGGGTTTTCAGGAGTTTTGCAATATTTGCAATTCTTTGTTTGCATTACACTGTAAACCGAATCAAACACGTATGAAGCCGAGCGCGAAGCGCGAGGAGAAAAAAACAGAGCGCGTAGCGCGAGGTGAATACAATATCGAGCGCGAAGTGCGAGTTCCGAATGACGCGCGCCCTAGGCGCGCTGAAACTCGCGAACCACGCGCGCAGCTCGCCATGAGAATGTTCCCGCGCAGCGGGCCGGCTTTGTACAAGTTTTTTGTACGATTTAAACAAGAACCATGCATCTGATAAAGAAAAATGGTCGAAAGAAAATTTGTGCTAAAACTGAATCTAATTCGATCATTCCTTCGAATGTTATCGAGTCTGACTACAGACGATGATGAGAATATAGAAATGAAATTCTATAAGAACTTCTTTTTCAATACTGCAGCTTGTCCCGTAAAATGTTATACAGAGTGTACCAGGCCAACTTGATCGGACTTTTATAGCTGTATAAACACTCCGAAAATTCCTTTTTGAAAAATTGTCTGAAGTTGTACTTTTTGAGTTATGAGTTATAATGGCTTGATGAATCAGAATGACGCGAATAACCTGACAATAAAATGAATAATTTTCCTTCACCCCTTGAAAGCTATCCCAATGTTGTTGGTCACTGGGATTCTTTCGTTGACTTATTGATTGAAGAAACAATTGTCTCATATCTCTGGGAAACCACTCTTGTACTAACAAGGATCCAAATCTGCGTAGAGGGATGATGGGAAATATCGCTCAATACCTGCATGGGGGAATATCAGAATTTCTGAAGGAATTAATGTGGTTGGTAACGAGAATGTTTTTAAGCCTAACGATCGTAAATATGTTGTTGCTATTTCCCCAGGGAACTACTCTTCTACACTGAGAAAAAAACACAGTGCAGCAGCGTCCAGAACGCACTGGTTATTGTCCAAGGTTAAAAATTTGAATCAGACGTAGCTCAGAACGCGCTGGACCGGAACCATTCCATTCCATAAATGCTGAGCACTTATGCTCACCAACATTTTCTTAGGTTACGAAAATTTAAAAAACATTACATTTATTTTACTTCCGTACCCGAATGCCAAAGAATTTTATTCTGAGTTGCAAAAAGAGAAAACAAAATGCAAAATTAACAACGAAATTTGGAATCTGTAGTTATTTTATACCTTTTACTTATACTTTCAGGATGTAGTGGGATTTCGAATACAGAAACGGAAGCACAGAATCTAAAACGATCAAGAAAATTACAAACTTGAAGTAATTGCGTAATATTGAACGAAAGCTTGTAGCTTTTTGATTGCGTACACTTCAAATTTAAGTAAAAAAATTTGAAAACACTTGTGAAAATTCAAAACTTGTAGAATTTCGTACTTGCGGTGCTGAATTTTCAGTAATATTTGATTTCAAGTTTCAAAAAAAAAAAAAAGAAAAATCTTAGGATAATTAGCAAAATGGAGCGGAAATCAAAGTAATTTTTTTCTAGATTCGAAAACTTTTAGATCGAAACTTTTCTAAATTTTCACATCTGAATTTCAGAAGAATAATAGAGTTATGAATACAGCATTTAACTAAGTAAATGATAAATGATGTCCTATAAACCGTAAATTTTATTGAAATAAAAAACTGCAAAACGAATCACAAACTGTACAATTATAAAGTCAAAACTGAACGAACTATTATTTTTAGAACTTCAAAATCGTTTTTTTTTGCATCTCAGATGTTTCAAAACATTTTAAAAAAATTCCGAACGCTTCCTGAGTATTTTTGCGTGCATCGACATAATTTACCGAATTGCAGAAGCTTTTCGAAAAAAAATTTTTTCAGTACAGTTAAAATCTTCGTATGTTATGTGGTTTTCTTGTTATTGTAAAATACGAAAAGTTCCTGGAAGTATTTAAACTTTTCTATTTAAAACTGCGTTATATTACACCTTGGGGGAAAGGTCGGGGTTCAAGCCCGTTATTCCAAAGATCAGAAACGCTCTCCGGAAGAAACCTAGATTGACCTCAAACCTTCCCATCCAATCCTTGAAGTGCGCCCACAGAATTTCGAATGACAGAGATATTATCCTGAATATATGCGAAACCAGGTGGTTCGTGTCAGGAAAAGGTCTGGCGATGGAAAGATAGAGGAGAAATGGAACAAGTTCAAGCTAGTTTTGTCGAAATTGTACTAGGAATCGATAGAAATACACACAAGTAGGAAATGGAGTAGGCGGAAACTTCGCAAAAGTCCCAAAGATCAAAGAGCTCAGGAAGAACTTTTAACGGAATTAGGAGAACCAAGATTTTTGAATAGGGTGAGGGGAGAAGGGAAGCTTTGAAAAATAAAGCGTAGCATTCCACTCAGCAGATATATTCTAAGAGTTATTTGGTAGTTTCAGTTACAAGATTTTTTATATTCTAGTGCCTGTGTACAGGAGGTGAAAAGTTACTGGAGGACGCTTATTGGAACGAGCCTTTATAGGCGTCTCCTGCTGCACGGTACCGTCTTATGTATACGGACCTTGGTTTTACGTGCCAGAACCCCCGGAAGTGTATGCCGACGCGTCTTTTTCGACATTCTGTGTTCGGCTTTCGACCAACTACCTGTTAAACGTTAAGTATTCCCAAAAGTTATTTATTCGCGTGTTAAATCGCACCCATTGGAATTGGAGGAAGGAAGCTGATGGGCGTGAAGCCTGAGATTGATTAAATTCACTGAAGTTATTGGGCGCGAAGCCAAAATTAAAAAATGAAGTACGAAGTACCATTGTTCTTTTGGAAACATTTGTCTAGCAACACGCATTTTGCGTCAAAGGTATGTCCGTCATTCTACGCTTCATTGATATACTCGAAATGTGTTCTTCCGAGGTGTAGATTTGTGGTCGGGTGTTGTGGAAATTATATTCTTGAAACATGTTGTGAAAGATGTTTGATCTGGCGGCAAGGAAGCTTGACACAATGGCGTCGACCTTGTCTAACCTCCACAGTCGTTAACGACGTCATTGTCGAAAATTCACCGCAAACGAAATGGTCGCTGAATATTTCTTGATTAGATTAGGAAATATGTTATAAGAAAGAACACTCAAATTGACGACAAAAATGATCGTCAAGTATTTCTTGATTAGAATAGGAAATATGTTGTAGAAATGAACATCCGAAATTGTCGATAAAGATGGTCGTTGAATATTCCTCGATTAGAGAATAGCCCATTCTCCGTTATGAGAATAGAAGATATGTTAGAATTAGTAGCTTATGAAACAAATGTTTATTTACTAGGGTGAATATTTGCAATTGGAATTCCTCGTTTTAAGTTAATTCAGTAATCCAACCTTACTCAGTTCTTCCTAACCCTACCCCTCTCTGTGTTAAGCTACCAGGTGACTTATTTGGGAAGAGGTTATTCTGATGAATCTTAACTTGAAGAATTGATTGAATAGATATTGAATCATGATTCTTTTGGTAGTTTAGGTAGAAACTACCTGGCACCCTTCAGGCATAATAAAATTGATTTCAAATAAAATTTATCAACATTTTAGGAGTGGGATCAATTTAACTTTGATTACCAAATCGAAATGGAAATTGTGAGAGATTGAGAAGAATATTCAACCAGCTCATTTCTGAAGAATAATAGATGGTAAGAAAGAAAAAAGATTATAATACATACATACATACATATGTACACACACACTGAGAAAAGATTGGATCAGCGGTGCACCCAACAGGCATGACCGTAGCGCCAAATGCGCGACTCAAAAGGCTACCACGAATGAGAATAGCTTCCTTCCCAGTTTGGGCGGGCTAGCGTCCCAAATCGAAGTTGCTGCAGCACACACGTGTTGGTAGAGTAGGTCTCCTTAATTCGGCTCAACAGCTCCACACAGTTTCGGGAACTTCGAAGTCAACGTGGTCAGAGTCGGCGTCCGCGTCTGTGGAAAACGGAAGCGCAATTCGACGAATATTTAGGGCACATCATTGCCCAAAAGTGATAATGCCGTAACCTCGAAGCCCTAGTGGCGCTACGCTACGAAGAGCGGTGGAACCGCTATTCCAAGATTCTTCTAGTGCATACATACATACATACATACATACATACATACATACATACATACAGACACATTCGTAAAAACCTGTTTTTCGGGTTTAAGGGGTCTCAAAACGTGGACATTTAACAAAAACAGCGGGGGTCAAATTTTACACAAATCTGATAACCTTTCTGGTGAGAATGTAAAAAGTAAAAACCGAATTCCAAAATTACACTTATCCATATTGACAGGCCCATAGGCCCCTCTATACTCTTGATACTTAAAAAAAAAAATTGCTCCAATTGAAGTTTGAAATTACACCTATCCGAAATGAGGGGCCCAGGAGGCGTCTGAGACTTTTGTTACTATTCCTTCAAGAACCAGCGCCAATAAGAACTCAAAATCATACGATAGGAAATTATGGGTCAAGCGACCCTCTCGTGTTTCTGATACTTGTTCATTAAAGGGTCGCTCAAATTTGATTTCAAAATAAGGCTTATCCAGAATTAGGGGCTCACGCAGCACCTAAGACTATTTTAAATTCTACAGAAAAAAGCGTCAACTAAAATTGAAATTAGGCTTTTGTTAATTTTCCTTTGAGGATTAGCGTCACTCAAATTCACAAGCATACTATTTAGGATAAGGGGCTCTTTTAGATTTTTTTATTTCCCTCTCAGGAAAAGCCTCAATTGAGTTTTAAAGTTATACTATGGGGAAAAATAAGGCTAGCGCCTCCTCATGTTTTTATTACTTCTTCCTTGAAAAAAGCTGTAGTTGCATTTCGGAATTACGCTCATCCAGAATCGAAGGCCCAGGAGGCGCCTAAGACTTTTCTTACTTCTTCTCAAAGATAGCGTCAACTGAATTTCGAAAATGAAGAAGGGGCACGACTACGTGCTAAAAATTTGGTTATTCAGCACTGTTTTTAGTGATAAGTTATATGAGCATTAGTTATTACCTATTATTTGTATTAACATTACTTGATATTACCTCCGACCATGATTTTTCTCATCATTTCTTTGAACAAATCCATTGCTGATGTGGAGTGTCATGAAAAATTTTACAAATTTGTCTAACATTTTTCAGGGATTCGAATAATAAAATTAACAAATTCATTTCAGTGTAATCCGAGCACGTAGTACTCTTAGTACGCGGAACTAATAAATCTTGAACTTCCGTAGATTTTCCTTAGTAGATCATTCTTGTAATCAATCATAAAAGGATATGATTCTCCATGAATGATTGTTGAGATATATGCGAATGACTCACAATAAAATGGAGGAGTTGGAAATTTTCAAAGATTCGGTACAAAAATGTTGTATTCCTGGTATTCCTGAACCTTAGGAGGCTGTCATCGCATTCGACATATCAAAAATCAGAGTTGACAAAAAAAATGTTCTGAGATTCTACGATTTACAGGGATACCGCATGCTGTTTATTAATACTAATAATGCAACTAAGTACAAATAACCAAAAAAAAATCATCAAAAACTAATAACACTATGATGCCTTATTCTACTTAACCTCACATAATTAAACAGAAGTATTAATTCACCGAAGAAACACAAACATTTATAGGAAAACTTCAGTAATAGGTACAATCTAAAGGGATTAGGGCCAACGTTATTCCTCAAAAGTTCGGTTTGAGCACGTGACTTCACAAGTGAAAATTCTCTATCAGGAACTACTGCGTAGTAAGACCGTCACAGTTTTACCTGGAGCCTCACTCACTGCTTCGACAGTTCACAACATGCTTACTGAAGTTTCACTTCAAAAATATAGAACTCCCCCTATTTTTAGCCCAATTTCAGCAGCAGTTCTTTTTCAACAGTTTATTATAATAAAAGTCTCATACAAACCTTTTATACGAACGTTGGAAAATTCCATTTTATAATATAAATTCTTAATCCAGTTTATTATACTTAGAAGACAATATTTATACGGTTTTTACAATCTAGTAAGATATTGATTTATTATTGATAAATTTTGTAGAAAAAACTTTTACTACTGGTTTTTTCTGAAAATAATTTTATTCCAAAGATACGAAATTCTAATTTTACGCCAAATCTTACGTAAGAAATTAGGGAGGGAGTCACAGAAGTATTATGGAAGCTTGCACAGGGGGTTGGGGAGTCCAAAATGACTAAAAATGGGCTTACGTAATAATTGAACGGACCCTTATCTCAAGAAATACAAATATCATTAGAATGAGGACTTATCTGACAAGTGTGCCAGCAATGATTATATGCATACATAAGATCTTGTTGTCACTCCAATAAAACTATTTCAATTTTCATGTAATAAATTCATTCTAATGATTCGCCCAGTCCTCCTAAATATCGGAAATTTGAATAATTAACTTTTGAGAATAAGAAACCAATGATCATTGCTATATATGAGAATATCTCTAGCATATCTATTGTAGTTGTAAATTAGACTCACTTTTTTCGAGATGCGGATTCTTATTGGTACTCTTATATGTTCCTTACAAGTTTTTTCTACCTATTATATTAGTAAGTATAATAGAAAAATATCATATTTATAGTTTTAACTTCCTTTCGATTGTATTACGAATTCATATTCCCTCACCACATGTGGAAATATCCACGTGCAATCAAATGTGTAAATTTAGATGACAATCCACTTGAGTTCATCCAGGTACGTGAAAAGACACATGTACATTCAAAACATCTTTCAATTAACCCTTAGTATTGACTGCAAATATTGCGTGAGCTGTGAGAGTCGAACGAAAACGAGTGTCTAAAAAGGCTTATAATACGGAGAACTCGAGAAAAAGCGGATAAACTTTTTTTCAAAAAGAAAAGGTGTTTTTAAGATTTTGCGTCGCTGAATCCGAATCCGAAAAATTTATATTCTGAATTTGGATCCATCGACCGTAAATATATGGAAACACCTTCTCTTGGTCCCAGTACATGATACAATCTTTCATCGAAAGGTAGTCCCTTTCATAGATTTTCCTTCAAATCATGATCAAAAATATTTGAACAAAAGGTCATTGGACATTCATCTCAAAACTACGTTGAACTACGAAGTGGATTTTGGACTTATAACGTCGACCACCGGGCGTGCAAACGCCGTACAATCAGGCGCCATTCTACTTCCGCTCATTGGGCGGGTAAATTGACGCTCATTAAACCTATCTCAGGCAATAATTGAAGGGCGTGGAATCAAGAGGGCCTAACCAACATTTTCATAATTTTACAGGGCGTTGAAAAAACGTTCTCATTTCAGAAGTTATTGATGAAAGTAATTGATTTTTAAATTGTACACTCTTGATACCAGGTCACATTAATGTGCTTTAAGTTTGGTCGATTTGATTAGAAAATGATAGAGTTATAAGTGTTTGAAATAAGCAGGGGCCTAACTCGAGGGGTACCAAGGGATCAAAAGGGCCTTACTGCGCCAAGCGATGTACTTGCAAGATACCTGAAATGAAATTTTTTCTAGTCAATACCCATTTTTTTAGTTTTTCATTATTATTGAATTTTATTATTTCGATCTTTGTTTATCGAGTCGATCTACTTTTTTAATTTTGTGCTCATTTATTGTTCATCTTATTGAATCACAACACTTGCGGTACAGATTATCTAATCGTACATTTTTCTATCAATTTTTTGTTCTTGTCATTAAATTTCAATATTTGATTTCGTATATTTCAACTCAATTTACATTTTAGAAAATTGTATTCTGGTTCATATTACAATACACATTTTTTTTAGACTCGCATGTTGGTGGCGGTAGTAGAGTGTTGTGGCTGTCAGGTGGTAAAAGAAGTTTGCAAAATTGGTTTTACAAGTGTAAGCGGAGTGTAAGTGTGCAAGTTTGGAAGGTGAGTAAAGGTGCGGGGAGTGAGAGGAGGATATAAAAAGTGTTCTTCATTGAATAGAATAGGCAGGGTTCAGGTTGAAAGAAAGAGTGAGGTTAGGTTGATAAAAAGGTAGACGGATTCGTAGGTCAGAGATTGAGTAGGTAAGGGGAGCAAGCGGGTGCAGAGCATTGCAAGGAAGGGGAAGGGGGGTCTGAAAGGACTTGTGGGGTGGAATAGAGGGGAAAGAGGTTGAAGAAGGGTTGAGTGAAGCAGGAGGAGAGGGCAGAAAGGCGGGAACGCAAAACAGAGACATCTATTGTTTGGAGTAGGATGGAGGATTCGCAGTTACCGATGGTCGGGCAGGTAGTTACCGACCAGCAAAACGATAACGAGAGCGCCATGAGTGAGTTAGTTGGAGGGGGGTCTTTCAGCACACCACGTGGCTCGTTGTCCAGAGGTGCGCGTCGGAAAGAGAAAAGGGTGAGCGAGGGTAACCGCAACGAGCAGGCTAGTGATCCAATGTCCAGCGCAAGTGAGGGTGACGACCTTTCGCTTCTAAAGAGAAAGAGATAGAAGTAACGGAGTCCGACGGAAAGCGTAGCGGAAAGTCCGTTTAAGAACAGCGACAGAACGCGTAGGTCACGGACAGGAAGCGAAGGACAGCTGAACACTGATACTCTGGGTATCTTGATATCGGAAATCAAGGGGCTGAGGCAGAAAATAAAGGCTCTGATGAAGGATGTGAGGATTAGGGAAGAGAACTGGGAAAAAGGTATGAAAGAGCTGAGGGAGAAAGTAGAAGGATTAGAGGCAGTGTTAGTTTCAGCAAGGAAGGATAAAGAAGAGGAGATGGAACAGGTGAAAGAGGATGTTAGGGAGTGGGAGGAAAGGACAGACAGAAGCTCCGAGGAGGTGGAGGCTAGGTTTGCTATGGAAGATGGTGGCAGGGGGGAGGGGGAGCAGAAAGGTATCTGGGACAAGGTTGAGAATATAATAGAAGAGGAAGACGGAGAACGTAGGAACAATGAGGAAGGGGTAGCGGCGAGGGAAAGAAAAAGGGCAATGGAGTTAAGAGTGGAGAGGAGGGAAAAAGAGGATAGAAAGCATAATATCGTGATAAGGGGGATGAGGATGAGGAGTGGGGAAGAACGGAAAGGAGTATAAGCTCTGCTTCAAAGCATAGGGGAGTGTCAGGGCAAGGTGGTTGAAGTGAGGCTCGAGGGGAGAAAGGGGAATGAAGTAGTAGTGGTTGAGTTGGAGAGCTGGCAAGGAAAGCTGGCGTTGATGCGAAGTAAAAGCATAATAACTGATAAGAAGATCTATATCGATCACGATCTGACGTCGAAAGAGAGGGACATTCAGAGAATGTTGAATGATAGAGCTAGGAAGGAGACGAGTGAAGGGAAAGCAGCAAAGGTAG